>VYYJ01000317.1:0-69261 GCA_021029165.1 Cyphoderus albinus | reverse complement strand
AATTATTTTTTAATTAATCTAAAACTGCCTATTCAGATAGGATACGATTACTACCGTTTATTCTACACTAAAACAAACTAGTGTGCAAAGTTTCATGAAAATCCGAGCGAGACTGTCCGTAAAGGTTACTTGTAAATAATAAATCAGCTCTCATCGAAATTTAGAGCTTGTTTACTGAAATTAGATCTTTCTGTTTCTGAGATTTGAGACAACAAATAATGTAATTGCTTTCTCTTCATTCTGGATTACATTTTCTGTTGCTTTCGTATTTGCTTTCTTTACTAATCCGTGCGTGACTTTGCTTCATCGGTCAAAGATGGGACATGGCGGCAGATGAACGAACTTTCCTTCAGTTAATAATAATGCTGACTGATTCTTATTCCGATTATTATTTTATGTGAATCTAGTATATTTTTTTTGTTTTTCCCTCCTTCGACATAATTAGTAGTAAATTTGGTTAACTTACGCAATTAGTTTTTGACAACCATTTTTATACATTGCTGATAACAGGCAATAAATAACGTAACCAATTTAAAAGTATTTATGTAAAAGTACGCATTGGATTCTTTTCCAGTTTGTAGTATTATTGACCAGAGATAAATGTTAGGGTTTTAAGTCATCCTTCATAAATATCGTATTGTATTGTATTTGATTTAAATCATGAAAAACAATCGTTTAATTAACGTACAGAAAACTTGGGGAACTACAGTCTAACACAGAAAAGATAGAGATTTAGTTAACGATAATAATTATAGCAATAATAACGATAAAATACGGCGGTTGATGATGTATACTTTAAGTTACTTGAATTGGTTATTTTAGTAGTAGATGTAAGTTACGTAAGTTCACAAAAAAAATTCACTGGTTCCATGTTCGACATGTATACTGTTGTAACATTTGCGGTTTTATGTATGTACTGTAATTATTTATGTAGTTATAATCGATTTAAATAGAAGCTAAAGCTAAAGGTATTTACGTATGTTTATAGCATTTAACTGTAGTAGTAATAATATGTATTTCACTTGTGAAACTATACGTCTTTATATGGCTATCCAGTTTCCAAAATGTTTGGAACGGAACCGTCGTAGTAGCGACATCGTATATTTTTTTTGCAAACCGTAAAATCAAATATCATCGTCGTTCGGGTCTTCCGGATCATTACTCTCAAAAACATAGCAAACGTACGTATTATTCAATCCGATCCCTCTATCAAACTTTGGAAGACCTTACCTGTAGAACCTATTTTTAAATAATTGGCCAAGAATATTTAGCTTGTATGCTCAGGCCCTGACAAAATACACTCTGCAATTTCCTTATGTTAACTTAATCCATTTAGAGAATCAGGACCTTTTTCACTCCTCACAAAGGCGAAGTGTTCTATGTACCATCATAATATCTTATAAATTTATATTATTACATATTAAATAGTTCTACTTCCTCCATCGATTCTTCCAACTTTCAATAAAAGTACTTGCAGCCAGTTCTTTGTCAAATCGATCCCTCTCTGCATTCCACTTACACATTTATAAATATATGATACAATTAGAATAAACAAAGCCTTCTTTTATTACGGTCTCCATCCACAGCTACTGACATTCAAATTCATTTTATGTTTTATTGTATTTTGTTCAATCAAACCTTAGAGCACAAACTGTGTGCTGTGTTTGAACCTAATTCTCCTCTTCGAAGTCCTCCTCAAATTAAACTAGGCACTTGTAACAAAAACTTAAGTAATACAGTCTATAAAACGCAACGAAAGAGGTATTAAGACAACAACAGGTATTTATTTCAAAGCGTGTTTACACGGCTAACTATCTAAATATGTACGTGGTATTACAATAAGCTTATTGTGTGCGGTTTAAAACAACTTAAAAATTACCCGAGAAATAAAAAAGAGCATTGACTCCAAAATTGAGTACATGTATTGCTGAATTCATCAGTTGACTTTAATGCCTCGTTTAAGATTTAAAACCTACCATTGCCACTAAAAGGGTCTGCGCTGTTTGAAATTGGAATAAAATAGTAGATTAGGCGGCGGTGTATAATTTGGCTGTAAACCGTGATTGTGAATAAACCGTATAAAACCTCAAATATCTGATGTGAGTGTTAAGGAGTTGGAAGCTAAAAATGTCCGCTTCCGATAAAACAATACAATACAAAAGTAGCCTAAATTGCATTATAAATACACATTACACTAAATACGTTACGTTATTTTGGAAATAGTCTGGAGTCTGGAGGAGATTAAAATCGCTAGAGCCAGGTTATGCACAGAAGTAATTTCATTAAATGGAGCCTATATCGATGAGTCTGGCGTATTGTTGGAGAGCAGTAAATCAAAGTAATTCATAAATATTATCAAACTCATTAATAACTAAGCCGGACGGTGATTACTAAAAGTTACGATTTTATCCAATTGTGTTTTAAACATTCCGAAGCTGTAGCTCTCCTAAGGGGATCGAACTGCAGCATAGGAGTTAAAAAATCGGCAAACTCCTTCGCATCCTCTTCAGACCATTCATATTTTTCATAAAGCACATCGAAGAGACCCCAAGGCTTCAGTTTAGTTATGTGCCGCAGTTCACCTACACACGCACAAGAGAAATCAATGCGTCATTTTATGCTCAAAAGCAAAAACAATTCCTTTTAAAACATTTAAAATTGATTCATGACTACCTTTGCGATTGAAGAAATCTCTCGAATATTTGCCGGAGAAAGCAATTTGCCTAGGGATGGGTCCTAAAAGCTCAATAATGTGCGCTATGTGGTCTTCATCTCTTGAATAATCCTCACCCGTGTGAGGCTCAAAAAGGTAGTCTCCTGTGGCTAATTCAAAAGCCTAAAGCAAAAAATATTGAAGTATTACATTGGAAACAACTGAAGTACAGAACTGAGCACTTCAATATAACGTTGCAACGTACCATACAAGCAGTGCTCCAAATATCGGCTGGTGGACCGTAACCAGCTCCGAGCAACACCTCAAGACAACGATACTGACGCGTCTGAATATCTTCCGTGAAGTGATGGTCCTAAAAATATAAAATTGAAGTTTGTAATAAATGAAAATAACAATTCAAATATTCATCTTCTAAAATATACAGCATCCAAACTCGTAAAAAAGCTAATACAGGTAGGTACGTACCACCCAGCAGGCGTTACCAAGATCAGCAATCTTAATATTAATATCACAAACTTCTTTGACAGGGTCTGGTCGCCCAGCGACTTTTTGATCTGGACATGAAGTTGTACGTCTCATGTTTGATGACGTTGATGCTAGAAAAAGATGAGAAAACCAGAATGAATAACAAAGAAAATAAAAAAATATTTGCTGGATCGCTTTCAAAGTTTGCAGCATCCTACCATGTCCATCCGCAGCCAAGTCCACTAGATCACGTTCGCCCGTGCTCTTTGACTGATGCATCTGGGATTCATGTCCGTTCATATGAGCTCCTCCAGATACGACATTCGCTTCAGCGAGTTCCGAAAAGCTTTTCCTGTTCTCCACTGCAAATAAGCATGCAAACGTCAAAATAAATTGAAGCAGAACAAAAAGGAATTTATAAAAAAGTCCATGGTAGCCGGCAGCTGCTACAGCTAATCTAGTAATGTGATGGGACTTTAAAGGCAAAAATCAGTTGGTCACGTACCATTCGAATGTTTCTTCGGAATGGGCATGACGTCTCCAGTTTTGTTTGAAGCCTCGTTACCGTCTGACTGTTCCGCAGCGCCTCCGTCAGAGTCTTCAGAGTCAATCTCGCCATCCTGATTCTTGCTAGCCCCTTGAGAGCTTTTACCTTACATAATAAAACCATTACGATCAATAACTTGTCCACAAATGAGATATCGACAGGATTAAATACGGCAATAACAATCTAATTTTATAGGCTTCCCTTACCTCCACCACACGCATCCATCGAGTCTCGAGCCACATCTGTGCTTTCATCGCCTTCTCCATCTTGACCCACTGTCTCGTGCTCCTCTACTTCCTGCAGTTGCTGCAATTGCTGTTCCAAAAGTTGAGCCTGTTTCTTCGCTTTCTTCTTCATCTTTTTCTTCTTGTTTTTTGACATTTTACTATTTACTCCTTGGAACTCCTTAGGAGCTGTACTTACTACAGTGTTCAAAAATAGAGGTTACATTTTAGAAGAGAATTATATCACAGATTACTGGAGACAATAATGAGCATATCACTTCTTTATAAATTAGAAGAGAGAATCTAATTTACCTGCCGAGCCTGGAAGTTTTACACCTAGTTTCTGCCAATTTGTTGCTTCATTGGCTAGTTGTCTAACGTGTTGGTCGTCAACACATAGTAGAATATTTTCAGGCTTAATGTCCGTATGGATTATTTTGCATTTGGTATGTAAATAATCAAGTGCTTCTAGGGTCTGAAATATAATTAAATAATAATCCTCATGTTATAGCTAAATTTTAACAAAATAAGTTATAAAAAAATAGCTATAGGACAATTATTAATTATAAACACTAACCTGGCGCATTATACACTTCACATTCTGCAACGGGATGCCGTGGTAGTTTGACCGAATGATCAGTTTTAACAGATTATTGCCCAATACTTCAAACACCATACAGACGTGAGTTCCGTTAACACCAGTAATTTTAAAGTCGTCTAGAAGCTGAACAGTTTTCTCCCTGTTAGGATCCATTTGATCGGCATCTCGCACCTAAAATCAAAGACGATTTCACGTTTAAAAGTTGGTTACTGGAATTTGAGACTCAAGGCACGCATTCAAATATAAACTAGTAACTTACGCATTTCAAAAGTTTAATTTCGTCTAAGGCAGTATCGGTGTAATGAGGTGCACTTTTCACCACTTTCAGGGCTACGTACCTCCTTCCCCTAAGGAAAAATTCAATTAGAAAATCCGTTACGTGACCATCGGCTATCGAAAATCAACGAAACGTGTGGTACATCGGAGGATAATAAATAATGCAAGCACGTACGTCAAATCCCAACAGAGCCATACAGTTGAAAAATGACCCCATCCTAACTTCCTCACGACATGGTAACGATTGTGAAATAGGTCTCCGATTTTGACAGGGTGGTAACCTCCTGTAATTATATTTATTACACACAAATACAATCTCACACATTTGAAAGGCTTTAAATCAAAAAGTTAGCAAAGACATGAGTTTCCAATCTTGAAAGAAAACCGGCGTGCCATTTTAGATCGTACCTTTGCAATAGTCGCGTGGATCCTCTTGCTCGTCATCGTCGGACCCCAAGATCTCCTCATCGTCGTCACTTCCTTCACTGGTATTTGAAGAAGTCCTAGGGTCAGACCTATCCCAATTAAGAACCATCCTTTCCTTACACAACACTTACGTGCTAATTCGTCTAGCCCTAATTAACTATCAACTACTTTCTCTATCTCACAACAATGAAAACAAAACCGAAAACTTTGAAAATTAAAACGGCAACTGTGGGTTAATTATGGGTTAAGTTTCTAACACAAGAAACAAACTCGCGCAAAAAGCGATTAAAATAACTGAAGCGTTAACTCTCAAGCGTTAGAAACAAAAGTTGTGCGCTATTAACGAAACTGTCACGTATTACTGCGCAAGCGTTCGAAAATTGAGTGTGGATGCCTGGAAAATGTAACTTTGTTCCACCACATTTATTTATTTTTATGCACTGCACTACAAAATCCAACTTCGAAACAAAATTTCTTGTTTTAATTTTATGAAAAAAAAATCAAATGGGCACCTAAATAAATTTGCCAATTGTTGGCATAAATTATTCATTTCAAATTTCCCGCACAGCAACAACTCAACCGAAGTTGGCCCTTGAAATTGAAAAGCCAAATTTAGAACTGAAAAAACGCGCTGTTAAAAAACTAAATATTATAAAATGCTTAAACTTTAAGTTCAATTCTGGATGCTGCTCAGACTTCAGCTTTCAGCGAACAAAAAGAAAATGGCGTGACATTAAAGACGACACTTTATAGTCCGGAAGCAATAAAAGTATTACGACGATTTAATTAAACAGATAAGAAAATAAATGCGATTTATTAACCAGCGTCAGTCACGAACACTGAGCCAACGTCAATCAAAACAACTCTGCGAACTTACTGATAAAATTGCGTCAGCAATTATCACTCTCACAACTGACTACTGAGAATCTGCAGATATTTAGTAATTGCGATTTATATTTGGAATAAAATGCATCGACAGAGTCGTCCATTTTTATTACAGGTGCACTCATTTGTAATTAAGCACCTTATTCATAGACGGTTAAGTTTTGACAGATAATGCACGATAACACCAGCGACCCATAACATGAGCCGCGTGCTCAATCGGCTGTCAATGCAACATAATGATGAGCAGAGTAAAATAATGATGACCGCTGAAAATCTTTGCTTCGTTGTTAGGTCACACTATCTCGGTAATCTCACTCACTGCAAAGAAAATAGCTCCGGTTAATGACATAGTGGTGACAGTAAATTCAATTTTACTCTCCTCTACAGAGTGATTTGAAGAGCGGCGTTGATGGGAGCTCAAATTACCGACGGCTTCATCTCACCTCTGTAATTCTGTCATTGCCCTACTTTATACCAGCCAGACCTAAAGAACGCGATGCACTTTGAAACACTAACTAACTACAGTAATTACTGTTCCACAAATGAATGCGATAACAATGACAATAATAATGTGTCAAACTCATGTTTCGCGTATCCAATAATCTATCATTATCCTCTAATTATGCATGTGATCAAATCCATGGAGCGTCAACAAACAAAAACTTAAAATTCTTTGTTGCCTTTAGAGAAAAAAAGCATTGCTCGATACGCGCAAGGCAAGGTGACACTAGAAGTAGATTGCTACCAGGTACAAAGTAATGCGATATTATGCGATTCGGTGGCACTTTGTGTTTAATGGAATCCGATATCGAGAAGTGTACACTGTACAAAATTGGACAAAAAGGACATAAAAAAGAGCAAAGCAGAAACACAAAAGGTAATGAACGACGAACGTACACGCTTAGTAAATGTGAAGTCAACCCGGAATCTGAAACACTTCTAACAACAACTTCACTTGCTGTTGTCGGTGGAGTGGACGCTGTTGCTGTGATATCCTTCGCGGACTCAGACGCCACTTGAAAGAGTGCCGGAGCAAGTTCTGCAGATGAGTCATTATTTGGCCCTCTCATCTTCAAACTATTCGCTCTTGTAATTTCTAGTGAAACACAACCATGGACAAATATTTTTAAATAAAAAGCTAACTTCCTCATACCTCTTCTCTTTCCTATAAATACACTTTTCTTTTCTCTTTTCCTTTTCTCCACTTTCTTTATCCGCAAATCCGTTAAAAGTAGAAAACAATAAAAAAATCCTTTTAACAAAACACAAAACCCTTTAGCTAGAAACCCTCGTTGCCAGCTGTCAAGACATGCCAGAAAAAAGTCTGACAATAAAATAAAAAAGTTTTGACGATCAATAAAAAGGTATAGACAATAATATGTATAAAGTATAAGAAATACGGAAAGCAAAATTCACTCAGATTACAATAATATGTGGGATGTATTTGGAAATGGCGTCCCTACAAAAAAACTACATTGAACTGAATCGACGCTGCTGCCTGCTCTCCCGTCATCTCCACCAATAAATTTTCTTTGACAAGCTGGCACCGTTTTGTCTAGCTACACCCAGGATAATATTATTGTTACAGCTTACTGGAAAACGCATTCGCAAAATGGAGCGGAATCGAGAGCAGTTTGCGTATAAATATTTTCTCCGTCGAATTTAGCTGACTATCGAACATCAGCGTATCGCTACTTTTCTTTGTTACTCTAGAGAGAAATTTCTTTGGTCTAGACTCCCTCACCGGCACACAGCAGCTGAGTTGATTTGTCATCCGCCACCAATGAACTCAAAATATTGTTATCCGACTTTGGACAAGAAGAGAAGGGTTTGGTAAAAAGTCCGGAACAGTCTTTGCTCCCCTCAGTAGAACAAGTCTTGATAGAAGAGGTACTCGGAGTGGTCGTCGCAAGATTACTGGAAGAACCGGGTTGGTTGCTCCCATTAGTTTTAGTGGTGGCAAGGGTACACGGCGGCGTGTGTGACGTTGAGCTCACCAAAGAAGACGACGACGTGAAACAGGTACATAAGCCACTGGCATTTTTACTCTTTCCACTATTCCTGATAAAAGTAGGTGAAAGTTCTCTTTCACCCTTTTCTTTCTCCACTTTCTTTTTTATTCCTTCTTTCTCCTTCTGGTCCTCATCACCAACGTCGTCGTCATCATCATCATTGTCGTCCAGAAGAACTATTTTTTCATTCAGCTGCACAATTACTTTCCTCTGCGGCTGCCGTTGCTGCAGAGAAGCGCTACTCGTCGTAGCTGCAGCAGCATTATTGCTGCTATGACCAAGATAAGTTGTGCCACCCGTTGTACTGCTAACTATGCTGCTTCTACTAACACATTGATTACTGCCGCTAGAGCCAAGGGTGTGGCAAGAGTTGCAATCCTCATTAACGGAAACGAAAGAATGTTTTGCGATAGCGGCTTCGTCTTTGATTTGATCGGCCGAAGTTAGACTTTCGCAAACCTTCCTTTTCTTCAGAATATCTTCATTTGGCACAATGCTGCTGTTATAATGGTCTGACACTAACGGAGCGACTTGTCTCCGCACTAGAACCGATCTGACTACTTCTTCCGGTTCTTCCTCTCCTCCTTCGCTTACTCCTACTTGAAGCACTGACTGTTGTGGTGAAACAGTAAAAATCCTCGGTTGGCCAGTGAAAACCTTGTCTCCAACGTCATCCAGGCTTTTCTTCCGATTTAACTTTGGCAACAAGAACATCAAGAGTCACCAATAACATCCGGCACAAACAACAGCGAAAATGTATAGCATCGGATGCCTACGAATAGCAACGTCCTTTTTACTCTGTCTCAGTGTCAGATCGCATTTTTTCCTTTCATAGCATGATAAGATCATTGAGAATGTAATCTGTCTCGGCGTAATTAACTTGTGTGATAACGCTCACTCAAAATGAATGACAATAACAACAATGACACATACGCAGCCTTTTGTACGAAACGGGAGAAGAAAGGAAGGAAGCAGAGAATAAAGGCGGCTTTGATTCGTTTCGTATTTGTCAGCGACTTGGACGAGCACGCGGTCATAGCCCTAATGCCTTCATAAAGCTACCAGATACATCTAATAAAAAGACCGTATCTCCACATTCGCAGCGTTTCCATTTCCAGCTACTTTCACTCCAGTCCCTTCGCACAAAGGAATTCATAAGAGAAGTGAAAAGGGAGAATAAAAGTAGCGATGGAGTGAAAAGAAATCATATTTCTTCACATTTAAACCAAGTTTGCCTACATTTCATATGAAACTAAATCAAACTGGCATCATTTACCATTACCATACCACCTACTCACTCACAGGCTCGCTTTCCAATTTTAAACAAAAAACAAGCACCGTTTCGGCTAAAGCTACCACGTTGACGTCGCTTGACTTGGTGTAGTTATGTCGAGCAATAATAGTTAAAATAACATTGGCTTCCACTCTATCTCCTTTCCGCGAACTACCTAACCCACAGGAAAAAGTTTTTATGCATTCTTTCTCACTCTGAGTAATGCATAATAAGTACGTTTTTACTACTATTTTCCTCTCGCACTGTTTTCCTAGTCGGTTCTTCGTGATAAATATCAAATTAGCTATTTTTCCACTCCTTCTCTCCTCCTATCTCACGGACCAATAATGCTACACATGTACGAGCGAGAGTGTGTTTGTATTACGTGCTTCATGGTGGTTCTCGCAACCCGATGTAGATACATATTACATACAGGTAGGTAAGTACTCAGAGTCAGAGTAGACGAAAAAGTCAGATTTTTTTTTGCAATTTTGCACTCCAACTCTCTTTCTCGTTCCAGCTCGCTTCCCCCTTTCTAGTGGATTGGAGAATTTTTATATATTTGACTGTGCGACCAAGGTCGTATGTCATTCTTTTCCTTTCTAATCTTCGCAATTAATCGAATGGAAATGTCCTTTCTATGCAGTTTCCCTTGCACGTACGTATTAATCATTAGCACCAGAAAATGCAACTTGACTTGCTTAATAAATTGTGAAGAGAGGAATTACAGAGGAAAAAGACTCATTAACGAGTTTTCCTTTTCTCCAGAGTTTCAGTGCGCAGAGAATGTGAGAGAAGAGCGGATTCGGAGAAACTGGAGTGAAAATGAAAGAAGGAAGAAGTTATAAAATCTTATAGGAAAAGTATTATGCGAATGTGCCTATTCCTTCAAATGTAAAGGAATATTTACGTTGACAACCTCCTCCTGTTCCTCTTCTTACTTCTCAGCTAATCGTAAGAGTCATGGACACAAATAGAGAAAATATAAAAATATGGATGAGCCTTTAAAAGCGTTTCGATGTTGCTGCTCCCGTGCAGTTACACGTGTATGTAAATAAATGTAACGATTCGACCCAGAATCGTGAATAATGTATGTGCTTTTCTAATTACAACTGAATAATCATCACTAAAGCTCCTGCTTGCGTAATTCATTAGAAGCTCAAAGTTTGCATACTCACCTATATCACTTCCTAATAGGAAGTTCCTATACATATAAAGCGTTGACTCGTGGAGTGAAATTAAGCAACCAAATACACAAAAATATGCATTTCAGAGCGTTTTGTGATTTGACTCCGAAAAAGGTAAATAATAATAATGATACCTGTACTGTTTGTACAATCATTCTGCATCAGCTTTTTCATGCCTAAGGTGTCGTTGTTTTTATTGTAGTTATTATTATCGATATTTCATCTCACGTACACATGCGGATATATTTTTCTGAGCAAAATTATATTTTGTAGAAGAGAGAGAGAGCCCTTTTTGAGTCGTCACTGATCCATATAACAGAGCTTACACTGTGTGCCGGATCATTATTTCGCCTGTGGTCTTGTTGACGTTGAAGCTTATTATTGGAACATGACACGGTAGTAGTTTGGAATGTATGGTAAGGTGCACATACGTTATGCGTACGAAATATTTTTCAGATGGGGCAAAAGGGAGAAAGCAAGATGTTTATCCATCCTTGAACTCTGCATCACCAAAAATGCATACATTTTAAGATCTCCTTTTATGTCAGTATAACCAACGGGTCCTGTTCCTTTCTTTTCTCTCTACGTACTCGCGCACGGTCATAAATACAAAAGAGGACGTCAGTCAGTCAGTCAGAAGAGGAAGAAAGAAAAGCATACAGAATTATTGAGAGGGTAACAAGTGCGTCCTTTCACAAAGTAAAAGTAACCAGAGACGAGCGAATAATAAGTAACACAACATGCCTCTTTGTGCCATGCAGCCATGTCATCATCATCGTCTTTCCCGAACGTACTCTCGAATATTGTATTGCTCTACTGCACAGTGTCATGCATGGTCTACTAGTCAATTTCGTCTTCTTTTCTCTGAGCATAAAAATGCTTTTTTGCAATCCACAAGGAATCTTGATAGATCTCTTGCGAAGTGGTGGTGATGATGATGATGATAAGTAAGAGCAAAGAAATCCTTGGAGGCCACATATCCCCAGTCTACTCACTCACTTGCAATAGACGAACATGAAGAGAGGATAAAAAATCGTTGTTCAACACGTTTCTCCTGTGTGTAGAATGCGGAGGAGCGTCATTAGAATCCTGGATTTAAATATGTGTTTCTCCTTTGTTCAATGTTTAATCATCCATGCAAATATGCAAAGTTGGAACAGAGGTAATAATCTCTTTCGTGCTGGGGATAGATTTTTTACTTTATCTCTCATTTCATTACTAATAATTATTATTCACAACAAACAATTTTCAGGTCTACATAAGCTGTTTTTAGGGATTCTGAAGCACCTCGAGAGTTATGGATTTATCTTGCAACATTATCCAATCCAGTGAGTACACGTGAATCTCACTTAACTTTAAAAGTGGATATTCCGTTACATATTATTAGCATTCTATATATACACATTCAATAACCTTTTTTCGGGAATGAGATGAGTCCTTCGATAGTTACTGCCGTGACGACTACAAAGGCGTGAGTAATGACTAATAAGTTTCTTCGAAATTTGCCAACCACAGACTCTCAAACAAAAATACGCCAATTTCGCTCATCTATGCGAAAGAGGAAAGATACCCCTCAGTATTAATACAAAGCCATCCACTAATTGTAATAAAGGGAATTCCCTGTGCAATAATAGCGAATTTTATTTGTTCTTTTTATCTGTCAAAAGCCCTTTTCCACTTTATACTCTCCTGAGTAGCTTTCGGGAGAAAAGTGGATTTCGCTGCGGTGTGGTCTGGCCTGGCCACTACAGTCGCTCGTTACATCTGACATTTCGGTCGTCGACGAGGAACCCTTCATACACAGCATCTTCACATTTATTTGAAGGAATAAGGAAACCCTGCTTTTCCTTTCCTTACACATGGGTTATTTAACTCAACTTAACTGCACTGTCCTTTCGCTTTATTTCGCTCTCTTCTCATTTTTTCCACACGTAGTAAACATAGCCACGTCCACAGAGTCGTAATTACAAAGACTTGATTGAAATCAACACCGCGTATAATAAATATACGTATGCACAGATTCTAACGGCAGCTTGATAAGCATATTTGAACATTTAGGTAAATTGTGAAATGGCACAATAAAAACCTTTTTTCCTCGCGCCTCATAAAAACCATGGTCGTAAATAGTAAACAAAAGGTTGAAAAAGTTCAATGTCATCTTTTTAGCAAGAGGAAAACAATAAAAGTAGTTTAGTCGAAAGCCATTATTTTATCTTCTCTACTTGACGCTCAAGATGCTCCAGTAACCAGCACTGGCCCCATTTCTTGACTGATTCGTCTTCGCGGAACAACAGCAACAGATATTCTGCGTATAGGAAAATTTATTGTCGAATGTCCATGAACGGAATGACTGACGGCAAATAAATTTTCGGAACGACCAAACCTAAAAAATCGAAGCAAGGCTGAGCCAGAGAAAGTCATAATAACATACGAGAAAAATTATATGTGTCATGTCATTTTCCTCTTCTCCTTCTTTTGCCCGTCATCCTCTTTCTTAAGTACTCTTGAGCTAAAACTATAATATGAGAGTCAAAATGACAAATTGTGGGCACAACTGTCAAGCCATTCCATAATAATAACATATGTTTTTGACATATGTAAGAGAAGAGTGAAAAATAACAGTTCTTTCGTTCGTGCAAATTCTATTTTTACAGTTCAGTTAGCACAATGTATCGCGTCTTCTCATCTCGCACAATGGTATGAAGTTCGGAGAAGGGAAAAAGTACAGTTGGATAACATTCCAGAAGCTAAACAGTGGAATGCATGTGGGAAAAGAGCTTTTGTCAGAATTACGTCGTTTTTTACTCTCGACTAAAACCATTTGATTGACTACACTTTTAAACTAATGCGATGGAAGATACGAGAACCTTGGGCTCCTTCCTTCCTATGCCGATCGTTAAGGTAGAAACGATATGATGATTAAAAAATGAACTTAGTCAACTGTGAAATCTTCTTTCTCCCGTCTACACCCACAAACGTAAATAAGTAATGTCTCACTTCCTGTTATCAAAACATAAAAGGCAGTGAATGCTTCCTACCTCTCACTACAAAAATGCCTTGCGAGAGAGTAAGGAATGGAGGAGAATTGCACGGGATTCATGGTAAGTTCTACTAACCAAAATATAATGACTCTTAAGAAAATTACGTTTGCTCCTTCTACAATATAGCACCTTATGTCGAGATATTTTTGGGTAACGTCTTCCGATACAGACTTGCTTTCACTTACCTCACTATTTCGTATCACAATACACTGCCGTGGATACGCAAAAGTAATAATAATGGAAGTAATGCACAGGAAAATAAAGCACTTGCTTACCCAGAAAGTAGTTCTAATATTGGCAATTTCTTTAGAAAGTGAACTAGCACAAAAATGCGAGCGGAGGGAAGGAGAGAGAAAAAAGCAAAGTAAGGAAGCCAAGGATGTCGGAGAAAAGTAATTTAAGAATACGGCTCGAAAGAGGCATACAAAGAGCATCGCATTTAAAACTCTTGTATGGGTAATGTCACATTAGACAATTTACTGGAAGAGAGGTATACATGTGACACTGTGTTTGGAGGTAATAAAATATGCGATTCATTTATGAAGATGCCAACCGAGCAGATGCACCAGGTAACTTAACCCGAATAATGGACTACCTGGTACAAAACAGATATTAAAGTGAAAGCAGAGCTTCATTTTTTTCTTTCCTTGCCCCTATTTCTGTCTCTTCCTTTGTTATATTTCTTTCCCGTTGGGAAAGCTTCTCCGGTACTAGCCCATCTACCGTGCAGCGCACATAGAAACTAGTTTTTCACTGTGGCTACCACATCGAAACTTACCGTCCTTCAAATTGTCTTTTACATTTCTCTTTGACTGTGAATCAAAGCTATGTCTACAGTATTGTGCAACATTTACTATATTTTTTATACGCTAAAAAGATTTATTTCCCAGATACATCCATAATTCGTGATTACTGCGCAGGCAGTCACTTTCTCTGAGCTGCTCACGACTGTGTCCTTCAAAAAGTGGCAGAGAAAAAACAATTATGCTAATTTTTATATGCTCATTTTACGAGCAATCTTTCCCATTGTATCGCTATTTCTGATAACTTCCATCGACATGTTCTTAAGAAAAGTTAAGTTTTTTCGGATCAGCCGCAATGCTATAGACGTATCGAAACGGATGTCAGCATTTAGCAATCGGTAAATAAAATGAGTTGAGAGAGTATGGAAATTGCGGAACCTAGACAGACAGCAAATGTATAGGCAATAACGACCAAGGGCAAGTTTTTGTTGCACAATGTATGACTGACTGTTACAGACTCCATGATTGTCCTTAAGATGATGAAAATGATGGTCAAATTACCGTTAAATACGCTTAAATATTTACTGGTGCAGTAATCATGTTTGAACCGGGCCTGAATATTGATGCATGCAAGATGTACTTCAATAGTTATACAGTTACAGTTTCTACTGAAGGTGGTGCAAGAAATAATAATAAAAATGTTTTTTATTTCTCGTCTGTTTATCAAGTACAAGTACAAAACTGCACATGAATGATTTTGATTATGATGATTACACATATTTCATTACTGTGTGCAGCACTCGCTTAAGAGCACTTTTGGTACATACTCCTATTGTAAAACTTTCTCGCTGTATTTTCTTCCCGTCGAGAGGGACAAGAATAGCTCGGGGTGGGAGCATGTTGCAAAAAACTTCTACATACAAAGGTAGTACAAAACCCTTTTACTGCATAGTTTAGTCAAGACAGCGTACACAACTCCAATTTGCCATTTTTATTATTTCCAAGACCCATTTCACTCGAGTTGTTACCATCTCACAATTTATTTACCATACAACAAAAGCAGAATCTACATTAAATTAAGATTAGAAAAATCAAGTACTTGTGCTAACGAGCTCTCCACAATCCTAAATGGCATATCATGATTGTATGAGCGTAGAGACATCTCTTTACTAAATGCATACTGCGTAGGTATGTGGCGCTGCTGACGAGGTGATCACGGAGCGTTTTTTTTCAAAGCTACCCTACATCATTGCATTACCATGCATCACACAAATGCATCTATTCGGCGACTGTAAAAATCTTGATCAATTGCAATAGTAAAATTGGCCTTCTACAGTGTCGCTTTCTTGATACTAAAAACGTTCAGGTTGAAAGTGATAAGAGAAATGGAGAGAGACAAGTCTGACTCGAGTCACTTACAATACAACTCAATTTATTTCGCTTTCACTGGATTGTAAATCACCATTGAAACCAACAACGGGTCGAGTAGAGAAGGCTTCCATAGCAGAACACCTACGACCACTCTCTCCGTCTCACTCTTTCTTCGTGCATGTGTAGTCAGCATTCTCTTACACAAGTTACACATGAAATGAATTCCAGTGCTAAAATCGCAAAATAGCTTTATTCAATTTTATCTGTTCAACATAAAAAGATTGTTGTACACTGTCTAGCAAACAGATGTGTGCAAGGGAAAGGAGCAGTAACTTAGCATGGGTCCCTATTCACTAGTGAAAGCGAAACTATAACACACTACACACAGGGAGAAAAAAATTCGCGACTTGTGTGTAATATTTAGGCCCTTATAATTTCCCAGAGATGCCGACGTAAACAAAGGTAAAATCGGACGTGAATACTCTGTTCCTCATATCACTCTACTATAACAAATCAATATGTGTTTGATTCAGAATATCTATCGATGCGTAACACTCTCAAGTTTAATGAAACCGTATCATGTACATAAAACAATCATAATAATATTAATGAACTGTTTCCTATTTGTAAAATGAAATCACCGGGGCAATGAAATTCTTCAAGCTGGAGTCACAGCCTGAGCTTCTCTATCAAGTTATTTGCTGATTCGTTACGCAAAACTCTAACATTGATAAGGATGATGGTGAAATCGGTAATAAAGGCAGTGGTTGGAGAGGGAGTGTTGTACACACAAAAATCAGGATCACTACCTTGATGCACATTCACATTCATAAATAATTGAGTAGAGATCTTGCAAAGTCACTGGGTTTTAGAGCAACATGAGACATACGTCTTTCGTAGAAAAAACTTTCGAGGACGAGTCATACGTCAAATTAATTTTATGTTTCCAATGCCAACCACCATGACAAATGCATAAAATATAAGCTCATCTCGCTCTATTGCGCTGTACCTTTCCACGTCGCTTTGTTCATTTCTCCGGTGGTCCAAATTCACATTATTCTGTTTGCGATTTGTGGACGCTTTGTACCACCAAAAAATTTATGTTGTGACGACTTTGTTAGCATTTACTTTCACCAGCTCTCCACAGACCCATGAAGCACGTCAATGTGTGAATTTGTGTACAATTCATTGGCATATTGAAAAAGCGTTACGGCAATGATACAATAAAATGGCGTTAGTTTGGAATTCAATGAAAAAAACTCTAGTCTATTCGCGTATTGCCTCAGGTGCTGAATTTTTCACTTTCGGTGAAAGAGGATGCGACAACACAATAAAAGAAGACACCTCTAGGTGTGTTTGGTGAAAAGTGAGACTGGAAAACACACAACATAGCTCTCTCTCTACGTACTCATAAATATATATCTGATCAAGCTGCGCTGGAGAGTGACACGAATATGCAAAAATAGCAACTTTTTTCTTCTACTCCACGATTCGATTCTATTCCCTGTTAATATGGTAATGGCAAGGTGATGATGCAAATTTTGTCGGTTTGCAACTTCTTATTCCACTATTATTTCCATTTTCTCCAATGGAAACAATGTGCTACATTCTAGAAACGTAATCAGCCAGAAATTGGGAAAATAAGAAAAACCGACTAAAAGTACCCAACGACATCTCCTTTCTTTATCTTCTACTCTTTTTCCAATTTCACTGGAAAAACTTTTTGTCTTTTATGTAGCAACTGAAGGGGAAATCCTGTTTTGAGACAGAGTAAAATGACGTGCTATCCGAACCCGAAGGAAATAGAAAATAGGAAAACGAAATTGAAGTGATGCATACCTGGATGAAAGCGGAAGAAGAAAGTGACTGTTCGTCATCAGGGTTATTAAAGGACTGGATGTCCTCAATAGTTTCCCCTTGACCGTCGCTGTTTCTGCCACATTTGTGACGGCGAGTCTTTTGTGTCTCAGAGTCACCCAAACTACCTGGTGGACTTTGACTCTGCTGCTCGAAACACCTGTCACTCTCATCAACTCTCACGGTTTTATGGACTGAAGCAGCCGGTGTGGTGTGCTTATTATTGGAACGACGACCGTTATTGACTTCTCTATTGTTGTTACTTGACCACTTGAGTCCTCTCGTAATAAAAGTTCGGAAGAAAATCCAGCCTTTGCGAAATCTTCCCTCTTGTTGAGGCTCTTGTGCTTCTTGTTGGCGATGGGTTTCTGACTGAGAGGACTTGTTCAAGCTGTCTTGTCGCTCTGTCAGACTTGAGCTGCTGTTACTTCTATCTCTTCCATTATTCCGGCCCAGCTCATTTCTCTCTTTCTCGTCGCAAATATCAGGAGGAGAAGGAAAAAAGCGACGTTCACGGTGCTCAGAGTCTTTCATACTTGTGACAGCTCCATCCTTCTTTTTCTTGACTACTATGGGCCGTCTTCTCCAGAAGAAGGACAAGCTCGTATCTATCAGCCTTTGTAAGCCGCACAACGGCTCGGTACGACTCGGGGGCAATGCCATCCAACAGCTTTTTCCCTTGCTCCTTCTGCAATTCCACAGATGATGAACGCGACGTTCTTGATGGGGAGAATGAGGATGGGAGGACAACCGACCTTCCGCTGATACCTTGCACTTGACAACCCCAATGCGGAGTAGAACTATGACAGCGAGGAGAAAAACCACCGAGACCCAATCAATCCCCAGTTTCTCACATATCTCTAGGGTCACATTTGTCAAGGACATGTATGGAAATGAGAAAGGGTCTACATTCTCCAGGAGAAAGTCAACAGAGCTCCGCTCATAACGCTGCAGGTGGTGCGGATGATGTGTCGACGGGAAGAGTGAGCCAAAACTGACAACTGGTCTTTCTCTTCCCTCGCTTGACACTTGCCAAACACTGGAAGCTCCAACGAGTTGAGCAGCATCGTTCAAAAGTACATCAGCAACAGAAGCAGCAGCAGCAGCAGCAGCGTGAGAACCACCTACACTGTTTCCCGACTCTCCAACAACGGAAGAAATGAGGGTCTGAGACGACAATGACGACGGAGTGGCTGTTAATTCGTGTGAATTTGAAACGGCCTCCTGCTCAACGCTCGCCCTGTACACACCAACGGTGAGCAGACCTGCAGTAGCAGTTGTTGTGGCAGATGCGAGTGCAGGAGCGAGCCATGTGTGCAATACTGAGGTGCATGCAACCGGCTCCTCTTGTTCGTAGCAAACCAGGGGATTCTCACTTGCAGCCGTGCTACCTCCTCCGGAAGAAGTGGTAGCTTTCCACCCAAAAGACAGAAGAGATGACAGAGTGAAAGCATTGCACGGTCCGGGCTCAGGCTCAACCGGAGAAGAATTTTGCACCTCTTCTTCCATGACGAGGATATGGATACGACGAGCGGACTCGAACTGGATACAATTTTTTGGGTATTGTGCGAATGTGTGTTTTCTACGTATGTATTTATGATACAATCGAGCTGATGGTTCTCACGTCACAGTCACAAGACAGTCTAATACAATCTCACCTTTCTCCTCTCTGATGAATGTGTAATAGGGACCTATAGGGATATCACCGAGATGGATTTTATAGAGAACATACTCAAGTTGAGCAGCAGTACCAGCAACAACACTCTGCCACTTGGAGAACAAGCACGGCTTCTTCTTCATCATCGTCATCACCACTCCGCCACTTTGCCTCTTTTAGCACACACACACTCCACCGGAGTACACCATGGAACCTGGACTAGTGCAAAAAATAGTTTTGCACATTCGCTCACACTGTTTGACTTGATCGGAGAAATGAAGGCGCAAAACAATAACAAACTTTTGCCTGACTGCCTCGACACAAATGCATACAAAAGCAACTCCGCTCAGCTTTCTTTCCTTTCCGTTTCGCCTTCGCCTTTGTATTTTATGTTCAGCTGAACTACATTACAGACAATTAGGCAAAGACGAGTATTCAGTTACGGAGAAATGTATATTCGTACCATGCCTATGGCTCCACTGCCATTTCACGGAAAATATGAACTATGGAGCACACTCGGTGACAGGAATAGAATGGAATAAACATTCCATTTCATTTGTTGCTTTTTATGTTGTGAGAGATGTGCGAGCAGTTCGTCCTATAAAAGTGTGCATTGCAGCAGAAGAGAGGAGAGTTGAAAACGGGGAAAATGGGATTCTGAACGAGCGAAGACAAAGACGAGAGAGAGAGGAATAAAAACAGCAAGAGAACACAACTAGAGAAAAATGCAACCGCGCTCTATTCACTGTCACAGTCACGAAAAAAGTGAGATCAATAGACTACAAAAGTACTTCAAATAATATATGTACATATCTATATATCAAGAGTGCTCGAAAGAAAATTGTTTTTTTTGCGATCCAATGAAACTTGCATAGTGTTATACACAAACTCTGCTCATGTATTACACAAAGTTGCCATTTCCCGATACGATCTATTGCGTTTTATACTTTTCTTCTCTTCTTTCAAGTAGATCCTTCGGAAACACTCCTGATACTGAATTCGCACGTAAAGAAGAAAGAAAAACAAAAAAGTTCGCATATGCTCCACAACGAACTTTGTGTAATGCACTAAACTTAAATACACCTTGGTTCGCACAATCAAAAACAAAACGAACTCCTGTTTGTTTTGGAAAACAAAATTACAGTAACCTCATTAGCGTTTCTTGTGACGGCGAGTTTTATACTCATTTATATAAATGAATGACAAAAAGCTTTGCACAATCTAATGACACCTTTTATTGTACCTATATCTGAAACATTTTCAGCTAGATAAACGCACTGCTTTTTCCTTTTTGTCTTCTTCCACACAATCGAGTCCTCCGCGGCCCCTCCACTACTCCTCTGTTTATTGGATAAGTAGAAAACACGTAGATGAGAAACGGTGCTTTTTATTTACTCAGTAATCTTGTTGCCCCTTTTCTAACCATATTATTCCAATCGTGATAGACCAAGTCCTTCTAACATAATAAATTAGGGAAATGTACCGAAGAAAGAAAAAGAAAGATGATGACTCTTAAATACGTTCGTCTCATGGGAACTCGAAAAAACACACACATCAGCACAGGAAAAGCAGGAACGATGTCCTGTTCGAACTTAGGCCCGTTCAACCTAATCTTTCTAAAGGGATTACTTCCTTCTTTCACATTTGCCCATTGAATTTTTTCCTTCTTTACATGATCACATTAACGAAAAGCAATAAAGGAGCAAATAATGAAATGATTATAATCCTATTCTCTAGCAACTTTGTCTTTTTCTCGGCACAGGCAAAGGGAAAGGAAACTATTCAGGGAAATTCCTCACTTTTGTCTCTTGTTGTGTACTACATTCTTCACAACTAATTTTCCTTACGGGCACACATCATCATTTGAGATTGAGATGAGAGAGAGAGAATGAAAAAGACCGTGGTTTTCGAAGGGAACGGAGAGGAAAGGACTAACTAATAATAAAAACGATACGGCTTCAGTCGATTGGATGAAGAAGAATGAGGCAGAGGTTTCGAAGATGAATACGAAAACGAGCGGAGATAAGCAGATTCTGTGGAAATGTGCGTTTTCCCCACTCCTTCCCATAAATAATTGTGCGCCACAAAAGCAAGATTTATATAGACATTCCACCAGAGAAGAACAGAGAGCCACACACATTCGTTTCAAACCCAAGTCATCGCCAAGAAGGAATGTATGACGATAACATTTCCACAGTCAACGTCCCACTTTCTATTTTATACACATAGTAGCATTTAGTCTGCAATGAATGTAGACATTAAGACTAAAATGAATCAAGCAACGTAGTGAAATGCCAAAGTCCCATGGAAAGCTGCTTCTTTTCATCTATTTTTGTTTTTCAAACAGAGAAAAAATGCATACACAGAAGCCAAGAGCGAAAGACTTCGCATCACACAACAACATTGTGTGTGTGTCGCAGAGAAACAAGGACCAACCGTCATGCAAGATTATTAATATTTTCCTCCGAAAATCAAGACGCCACAATATTATCAGCAGAACGTTGTCTTGTAACGAGTTTGGGAAGCAAGAAAATTGTTTACTAATAATATTAACATGTTGAATGTTGGCATGTTTTTATATGTACTTTAAGTCACCTTTATTATATGCAATGCGAGAAGCGAAGCGTGCCCTATATTATGAGATTAGTCACGTCCAGCATAGATTCAAAAATAGCGTTTTGCATTGTTCTAGATCCTTCCTTTAAAATTGGCCGTTAGTAATGTTGTTTTCATTTGTCAAAAATAAGTAGTTAACGTCATCATTTTTCACTGAAAGGCTTAACCAATGAAATCAAAGGAACGGTGAACGGTCTCAGAACAATGCAAAACGCTACTGTTTAATCCATGGCGGCGAATGCTGGTCATGTCTCTCACTTCTTCCCCTGGCCATCCTTTCCTCAGCTCAATTTTTTCAGGCACTAACGCCTCCAGCTATGGTTTGCCAAAGCCTATTATTCATCAATCTACAAAATTAACAATCTCAGATAATGGAGAGAAAAAGCGGTTTTCAAAATTGCATACTAAGGTAATTATAAAAGCAAATTGTAAACTCATAAACTGAAGTATCTAGTCTAGTGATTTAGCATATTCAAGTTCCCGTTGTCCCGCTCCCGTTACCGTTATTTTAATGAGAAAGGGAATACGCATTTTGAAATATAAGGAGAACGTATCTGTACAGAATGCAAAATGCATTAAATAGTTAATTTACTGTTTCCCGTTCCGAAGAGAGAGATATATATTGTATATATATATACTATCCTTTTACTGTGCGGTTTGCCATCCGCCGGGCGATAGCTTAACATAAGGGCAATAAGAGTAAATGACGCTTATGTTAAGCTATCGCCCGGTGGAGGACAACCCGCAGTGACAGTACAAGGGCAATAGATATGTATGTATATAATTTCAATATGGGAACGATGAATCAAACGAGAACGCAAGATCTATGGCATTGACGCCGCACGCTACCATAAACCAGTAAACAAAAAATGGTGAAAGCTGAGAGCTGCTATTTGAATCTTGACGCAGCGCTTTTTAGTGAGCAATCAAACATTCCAGCTTCCATCGATTCTACACAAGAGGAGACTTACTTTCATTTAGTTAATTTTCCCACAATGAAAGGTTTAAAGTACATAACATTCGTTTCCAACCTTATAATTTAAAAATGATTTACATACAGTAAGTAGCTAAAACCAAAAACAAAACCTTTCTTTCTGAACTGAAACAAAATGGGTGTTATTCACACAGACAAGGCGTAAAGTCAGAAATCTGGGAAATTTTCTATTACAGGACAAACTATGACAGCAAGACGGATGTTTAAACGTATCCACTTTGACTGAGTTGACATTGACATATCTACATAAAAATCATTGACTAAATAATGAATAACAGTTTTGTACTATTTATTATTACTGGTTATTAAACGTTTCAGTCAATTTCTATTTTGAACTGTTGGTAACGGAACGGGAACGAGAATTTTCACTACTTTTATCGAAACGGGAAACGGACGAGAACTGAATGAAATTTTGAGAAGCGAGAACGGGATTTGATTTTTGTATGTTGCCCACATCTATCAACTGACTGAGAATTAACAATTAAAAGAATAGCACTCCAACAAATAGAGAAAGATCACTCTCACTTACCGGCTGTGATTAACGTCCCTTCCACGAGGCGACTCCCTACCTTTGGCGTTTCCACTGCCTGCCAACTTCTTCAGTTGTTGAGCTTTCCTGTTCTTCTTTTTGGCCCGGATAGCCATTACTGGTAACGAAAAAAGACCACTTCATATATTAACTGTCCTCACAGTTAAGCACTAATTATCTACCATATTCTAATTATGCGGGTAAAAGTAAAGTACGTTATAGGTGACCGTTTATTTCTTAGATTTGTCTTTTATCTTGTATAAAATTACCTCTTCTGTTAATTTCTCCCTTGTAAACTTTATCCATACGCGACTCCAGCTGGAAAGCTCCGGAGACAATTCCGGAGAAACGCTCACAAAATGATTAATTAATTGAAAAATATTTACTACTCCAATTATTTATTATTATATTATATAATAGTAGTAGTGAATGTGTGAGATTGGTAAACTGGCTGACTGTTCGTGTACGGCTGATGTATGTAGTTGGTTGGTGCAATGAAGTTAAAAACAAACACGATAACGCATACTATAATACCTATCAAATACACATGAGGGATGAAGATGATACGTGAAGCAAAATCCGCACCAAACGCTTCCATCTATTGATGTCATGGAGGAAACATGAAACTGGTGAAACATGGTCTATGGTCTGCAGTGGAGTGCAGTGAGGTGGAGCTTCCATTCCATTTTGGAGAGAGAGAGAAAAAAAAGTAGATTTTCGACATTTTCTGGCTCAACCTTCAAGTCGAATAGCTACGCTGTAGTAATGTATGAGAAAGAAAACTATTTTGGGTGCTTACATCTCTCAGAGAAATATGTATTCTATGACAGTGCAAAATTTTATGAGAATCCCCTGCCTACAGGCAATAAGGCAATGCTCTGCTTCATTTAAACATGACGCTTAACATGGCACAGAGCAACCGTTTTGGGCCTCACAGATAATTCCAACAAGCAGTTCTGTTTATGTAACAGTCAATTAATCAACGGTTATTAAACTGCTTTCACTTTCTTTTCTTAGTGTATGTCCGTGGTAGAAAGCTATGACAGGTATGACGGATAATTTGCATATCCATTCATAGGCAAATAAATTTTGCTTTTGGAGAGTATATGAGGCTTTTCAATAGGTTCTCTGTGCCAAGTTAAAAGTCAAATTTTCTTGAAATGGAAAAGCAAAACTTTGCATACAAGCGCTTATACCATAAAACATAGCATGTTAGGGATACGAAAGTCTGTGCCTTGTTGTGATAGATCTTCTCTGAGAACGATAAGCAAATCCTGGTTGCGTGAATCATATGGAGGGGAGTACGACACGAGCTATGTAGAGCCGTAAAATGTTAGGCATGTTCGGAATTGAGCGACCTAATAGATTACGCGAAATAAAAAAGAGGGAAGTGAACGCTAGTTTCGTCCAATTGCTCAGACTGCCTCCACTTGTGTGTGTGTGTCGTTCGTGTTGAAAAGCACGGGACTCTTTCGAATACCAAGAAATCCGACTTACCAGTCTTTGCTCTCCTAGCCCCTGACTCATTCTATGTTTGCGTTGAGACCGCTTCGGATCTCATCATCACATGTTTTTCCTTTCTCCTCATTCTTTCATGCGTTTCGCGATTCTGAATTGGAAATTGCAACCCGTCTCAGCAGTCGGCCGTTGAATTCTCAGAGCAGTCCTAAAGTGAAGCTGAAAGAGTGACGACCATGCATGCCAGAGCTAACATAGTGCTTGGCATCGTCTGAAGATTCTTCCAAAGGCGTGTGCTATTTGACGAAAATTCTTGTTGAATTGAAATTGTGCGTTTTCTTAGACTTTTCCTTGTGTAAGAGACAAACTAGCAAACAGTCAGAAAAATTCCATCCTCATTTTTTCATGTTTTCCCAACTGTTACAATAAAAAGGACATCATTCAAACCTTTGTAAGAATTTCAAGTGACACGAACCGCACGATGACAGACTCGATTTCATAGAACAAGGAAAGATTCATACGCAAAAGCGATATTGCAACATTCCTCTTCTTAAAAATACATAAGTGTTGTGAAATTTTTCATCCCAAATTCCATGTGCTTCCATGTCCTGTCGGCATTCGACACTCTTGAGAGGAGGTCAGCCAACACGCACAAGATCTAATCGAGCAAGGAAGACACGGCAGGAGGGCATCCAGCAGGGTAACAATTCAAATCAGTAATTCTACATTTAAGTATACATTTCACAAACAAACATTCGAGACAAAGACGCAGACATGACGGGGTAGCGGAATTTAGAAGTAAAGTTTAGTGGGTTAAAAAATGAGATACCGAAAAGCAGGCAACAGCAAAATAGTCAAATATTCCTCTAAATAGTCTACTTCGACATTGTCAACCCGGATAAGCAATTGTGTTTGCACATAGTTAATGGAGAATGTATGCAGCCCGCTTTAGTATCAGTAGTATCTAAATGTAAGTTTCATTTGCATATAAGAAAATCACAGTTTTGTCATGCATTCAGCCTTGAAGGAGACTTCGATCGGGTCATATTTTTGTATTTATTCTCAGAATATAGCAAGGACATGTACATATATATGTATAATTCTCACATTATACAAATTTCGGATGTATCTCAACATGATCCACCGGGGTACTGTGAAAAGTTTTCTCACCGCATCGTGTTCTCCATGAAATTTTCTTTTGAGTGGGAAAAAATTTACGCGTAACAATAAAACTAAACATTAAAGTAAGTAGTACTAATTATCATGGGCACGTCAATCGAAATTACAAGGGAAGAGCTAACGTAAAAGGCGAAAGGTTCGAAACAACTACATACTCTCGTGCATCATATCAAAAGCATGCCAAGTTTAAAATAAATACTGCACTCTCTGTTATGATTTTAAGGATGAGATGAAGGGGCAAATTTGTATCATTTTAAATATTTAAACAATGCTACGTTTGCCCACGTTGCCTGGTTAATTGTAATTCCTCGTAGCCAATTTACCGGTAGACAATTTCCGGGTGACTATTTTTCCTGCTGACGCTGCTGGTCTGGTACATTTGAATGTGAATGGTACACATCCGCTGAAATGTGTCATATCGCGGGAGAAATTTGCATACAACTATTTTTCCTCGTATAAGCTAGTTTACTACCACGTGTGAAGTTAGGTACTTTATGAGTTGCCATTCAAGGCTCTCGAGAGTTGATCTGTGGGGTGATATTTCTTTTTCTAGAATCAACCATCTTTCAAATAAGCATGTTTTATTTTAAATGGGCTGTCGATATTCTACATTCATATATTCTTTATAACAGCGAATAATGTCATGATCTTAACTTGCCTTTTTGAATTTTTACGTAAAGTTGGTTTAATGGATTCCAACAGGAAGTGGTTTATCTGTAGCAATGTTCCAGTACTTTTGTAGATATTGACTTCGCTCCTGGCTTTCATGACTTGTCATGCTAAATCATTCAGAAGGAGTTTTCCAAAGTAAACCTTGTGTGAGTTTATGAGACGGCTTATGTCAGTTTTTTTGCAAAAATATATAGCAATGGAGAAAATTTGTATTCTGAGTTTCATTTTCCGCATTTGTCTGCTCCGTTTTAAGAGAAATATGTATAGCTTTCGCCACGTCCGAAATCAATAATACGATAGTTTCTAGTGAAACTCGACAAATTATACAATCATTTCTCTTCCAATGTATATCTCGAAACCGCAAGTGTTTTTACATGCATTGTTTCGTTTGCTTCTTTCTCGCCGTCCGTCCCAGAGTCTATTTACCTCGAGTCACATGCTGCAAAAACATTTTACATGTTTGTTAGAAGTCTAGGAAAAATAAGCTCTATCGGAATTCTACACGCACGCACATACAAACGACAAAAGCTGGACACGCCGCGGTTGGAAAAGTCTGAAAGCTAATAATGTATTCATACATGAACTTGAAGTATGTAATTGAAGCCCGATTTAGTTAGTCGTAGTGGAATGAGTTTCTATTTTCTATCGAACTTTTCCTGGAATAGCAAGCGCTGGAGCCGAATTCATAAAATATGTAGGCAACTTACTAGGTTTGAGTGAAGGCAGCCAGAAATGGACTAAAATGAATTACATTTCCGTTTGAAGCTTTCTTGTTAATTCGACTGACGACAGCAAGACTAAAGTGGAAAACATGCATATTCTAGTGTTTTAGTGTATACAAACAAAGCGAGCACAGGGATGAAAGTAGTAATAGTTACTGGACACGCTAGTGACATTGGCGCAAACATTTTTTGCAAATTTTCCCTGCGGTAGACAATAATAGAATGGTGAAAACGGTCCGGACAACATTTACTTTCATGTATGTATCTTTTGTATCACTTAATTCTACGGAAAATACATATATCAAACTTATCCTTGAAACGACAACAACACCGGGAAATAAATTCTCCTTAACCAACTTGCCAAATGTGCACTCAGCATGTCAATAAGCAGTCGTCTGCCACTTACGTACATACTCGATCCAGGGTTCGAATCAGATTCCCCAACATACGACATCCGACTCCACTAGATACTAGCTCTATCCATCACCACGAATATACCATTTGTCATACGGCATCAACATGCGTAAGTCAATAATAGCTTCTTTATCTTATAAAATATCACTGGCTTTTCGGTCCAGGAGAGTCTCCTCTCCTCCACTTTTCCTATCTTGTGAAACAAAGAAGACAGCATTTGCGCGGATCATTTGTGGAAGCCAAGTGTGGTTAATAGCATCATCATAATTGTATTACGACATTACACTTTTATTCAACAACGTGAACCGCTACTACTTCTGTTTTACTTTTTATTAAGCTTGTCAACCACCGCGAATGCTGTTCCTTTTATTAGAAGAGACATTCGCGAAACTGCATTTGTATTTCTTTCGACATTCTCACGTCTCGTCTTCGGCTCCGACTTTCTTTCCTTCGCCAAAATACTACTTTGGTCTGTGTACCAATCTTCTGTCGCATACTGCACTTGTTTTTACATCTCGACGGGAAACTTTACAATTCTACCATCAAACGAGAAAATGGCATGTGTATACCTACAGTGGCTGCTCGGTTTTACTCCAAATAAAGTGTACAATTCAATTTTATACTTTTACAATTATTACTCATAAAACGTTTCGCCTGGTCTGGTTCGCTTGACATCAGCCCCTGAATAGAGCGTTGGGGAATGTATCAATAAAATTATTACGACCAGAACGGAACAAAATGATTCTTGGCAGCGTCATCAGTTGTAGAGCTATAGTAAAAGCATTTTACGTTTCTATTGACTCTTATAATAACTTTTGTCCTCGACATTTACTATCATTACTATCCATGCCATAAACACAGTATCAAGTGCATAATTTGAGCTGGAGCCTTTTCATGTTGTCTGTCTAAGTCAGCAGTCTAAAATCAATATACATAAGCGAAAAATTCGCGTATGACATCAGATACTTTTGGCTGGTCATAAATGACATAAACTTGCTCGTCAACACTGCAGTGTTATGCAATGAAGAATGAGTAAAAACTTCAATAGATAAGGGAGCTCTCAAAACATGCATAAGAATTTGCATTTCAGCAGGGATTCGTTTTAATACAGCCATATCCAGAAAGTTTACAGTTCCACCTCCACTCAGGAATTAAATGCCAACTGGTAAAATCTTGTGCTAAGTGATACTTGTCGCTCAGGGATTTGCATTTGAAAATGAAAGCTACTCTAGTAATAAAAACGCATAATAATTAATTAATCATTTCTAAAAGTTCGAGTAATAACTTTGAATGCTTTAGAATGCAAATTTTGTTCGCCTCTTTTCTACCAATTCTGCAACATTGTTAAATTATTCATAAAAGTGAACTTTTCAATTATTTCCCGACCAACTACGTATCTTTTTACGTCTGTCACACTTTAATTGAGACAGTCTTGGGGCAGGCTGTCTCTTCTTCACGATTTTGTCTCTGGTAGCTACATATAGACGTATGTATTGTTACTTTTGCAGTGAGATATGAGAACACATTAAATTAGGATTTAAGTGGACAAGGGATGGATGGAACAAACACAAAATGTTACTGACGATGAGTGAGTTTTATCTCCTCTGCGTGGGATTCTGATAGAATTGTAATCAGAGCAAAAGTTAAGCCCAACTTTTCAACCATGGCACCATTGCATTGAACACAAATAAAAGCGTGTGAAAAAGTGGCCGCAGAGCATTAAATTGGTTATTGCACTCAAATCTGTAGCGGGAAGTGTTTTTTGTCATTCTTCATGAGTGTGCTGACGTAGCTAGGCGCTATAGCTGCGGTTTCTAACTGGCGAAGTCATGTCATCATATCATCACCATAAATGTCCACAGAGCCCATTACACATTACGTAAACCCGCATTTTTAACCTGTCCGCTATCATTCTTGTTCCACTTCAATATTAAACATGCACACATTATCTATGCATATTATCGTCATTAAAGTAGATGTAATACCTAATATTTCTTTCGCTGGCAACCTATCTGTTAGACAGAAGAGTTCAGTAAGAAACAGCAGCTGTCATTCATACACCACGTTAAACGTATCCTCACGTTTTGTGTTCGAACACACTTTTATTTCACTTTTCCTCGTCGTTTAACCTAGTGCAGTCTGAAAACTTTCACAGCAACTTGTAAAAGTGATAAGCAATGCAAAAAGGGTCGAGTGAGAAGAGAACGTCTAGAAACGCCTGTGCCTGACCGAAATGAGAAAACGTAGCTTCTTCCTCTTGTTTTCTTGATGTGCCCCAGAAAGCTCTATCTGCGTGCTCCACTCTGACTCGGGGCCGGGGCAGAACATTATGCAAATAGATACAAATGTATGCACCCATTTTCTGCTGAGATGAAAAATGGCATTGTGTGCGAGATAATAATTGGAATGTTTATTTGTTTGAAAGCGGAGCAAATTTTAAAATGTGCACCGGTGTGTGAAGTTGAGAAAAACAGAGGAAAGGGAACAGGAAGGACTCCGGTTTTTCTTATCGGTTGCTTGCTGTCTAGTTGTGTGTATGGCACTCTGGCACCATAAATTGCGAATGCAAAAGAATAAATACTAAGAAGAGAAACTGACTAGCTTATGTATGCTAGCTCATATCATCAGAGTCAATAGTCATTTCTAAACTGATGTGAAGTGACTCTTTTGCATTTCAAAATGTATCCTAGACTTCTCACTCACAGCGTTATGTCCATCATTATCGCTTTCCAAGTCAAGTGAAAGACGGCAAATAAAAATACGGATCCGACTTCTTTTCTCCACTAGTATATTAATACTGACACTTGAAAATTGACTTGAAATTGAACCACACTGTGGATCGTTATTTTCCCAGAAATTGAAATAGTCTTCAGGCTTTTCCGATTTCAACTCCAGTCAGATAATGTTCCTTAATGGCTTTTCCTTGACAGGGTCTCCCTCGCAAATGTATTCTGCCAGTGGTCGCTTGAAATCGAAACTATTAAAACCAGAGCCCATTTCTCTGTAATGGTGTTTCCTCAGCTGTTCCCATTTAAAATTATCATATTCATCCCAGCGAAATATTTTTTTGGTTCACTTAAAATAATGATCTTTATCTGCCACGGCATTTCATCTTACATGTCGAAAATGTAATAACGAAGTAGGGGTCTAGGTATTATGAACACATAGAATTCAGTATTGTTGGCAAAATAACCGTCAAATCGATCTTTGCCATTCAAGCTTGACAAACAATACATTCTAAAGTGTATACTTTTAAATTCCCATCTTTGTATAGTCTAAACATAGTTATACATTTTATTCCCACGTCACTACTTAGCTGCCAAAGCATCTAGAACAATATCTATCTGTATAAGCATTGTTTCTTGTGGAAATTGAATTTTCCATCAAGCTCGATTGCTTTTCAGTTGTGTCACTGCGTTCTCTTTGACTTGACTGACAACTTTCTTTGGCTGGCACGTTATTGAAATGCAGACGTTAGATAACTAAGGTTTCACTTCTTGACTCCACACAATTCAGCAGTATGAATGCTATCAGACCCATCCTACGCACTATCAATTCCCTCTTGCCATTTGATGCTGATAAAAGCATTGAATACTGAAACGTACTTCAAATTTAAAGTGAGCAATTTTTGTAATGGCCTAACTACCCACTACTGTGTCTCTATTACAGCTCTTTCAGGTGACGATACGATCGATCTAAGGTCTATCTAATAAAATGAGAACAACCAGAAATTTGTGGGGATTCCATGAGCACACACACAAAGCTTTTGCTTATGGCTGCACATTTACATTCCAATATATTTTATGCCTAAAGTAAGCACCATTATTCAAGAGTTTTGCGACTAGACAAAATTATTATTATAAATTCCACACATCAATGACAAGCAGAGCAATGCTATATTTGTCGCCTGAGTGGATCGATTTAGAATCATGTTCGTTGAGCGAGCCGCATCTTCCAGTACCCCATAATCATTAAAATTAGAATAGAATATGAATTCATCTCATTCGCTCTCGGTATACTGCGAGGTGGAACTTCCAATCTAATATATAATATAGTACCAATTAAGCAAACTAACTTGCGTGGGATTTATGTGATAGCAATCCGATAATGATCAATTTTGTGCTCGACTTCACTTCGCAGACAAACTAAATTTCTGTATCAAGTTACTATTTCAGATGACAGATATGGCAAATTACAAATTGTTAATAACAATATTCCAAAGATGGAATCAAATTTTGAGTTTATGTAATTGCTTTATAACAACAGAGTTGAGATTGGAACTAGGACGAGTCGACCTTTTCTTCTTGAAATCAAAGGTTCCTCACACAAAGGTTCTGTGATTGCTTCGTAATAATAACACTAATGGGGGGTTTGGAACGGGAAATTTCTAATTTACGAAAGACGGCTATTATTCATAATTTGACCTTGTTTTGGTAGCTGATTTATGCATTTAATAATGTAAGTTGTCCTCATCAACAATCTTCCATTTCTTGCTCCCCATGGGTTGAAATAGGATCAAAACAAGCGATTTTGATTTGGCTGGGTAGAAAAGAGCAAATATTTGAGGCTAAGAGAGACAATGAAAATTGGAAGCTTCTACTTTTTCGGTTTTACTGTTTCTACTTGCTTTGTTATACTAATGCAGTTTGAAGCTTTCTACAGCCAGTTGAATTTTGTACATCAATACTTCTATTACGCAGTTGGAGCGTAAATACAAAGTACTTCCAACTATCGGGCCGTAAATAATGTATTAGTATTGAGGCTTTTTAACCAATCGAAAACTTGTCCTGAGCTCTTCAAAGTCGTCTTGTTCTCTTTCTCTTTCAATCATGTTTAATCACGCGATCCTTTTATTTTCATTAAACTGTCAGGCGGACAGCTTAGCTCACAGCGTTGTCTTTATTCAAAAATAGTAACATTACATTTGGGTACAGATTTATTTTTAACCTGCCTCGTACAATCTCACATGGAATAATAACTCGTTATACGTAAAGGAATTGAAAATAGGAAATTATTACGTCCTTGTAAATCCATAATTTTATCTTGATTGATATGCGTAACCTTTCCACCCTAAAGATGCCCACATGAGACGTCAAGCGACTATTTTCCTAATAAATCATAATATGCATTATTATTGTGTCGCGATGGTGATATGATAGCGATAGTTATGATTTTAAGCATGTAAATACGCTAGTTACTGCGTAATTATTTTAACTCATAACATGGCAAGTCCAATGACAGATAACGGAAAATTACTGTGCTGTGATAGTAGTGAGGTACCAGGTACCCATGTCTTTGTCCAACTACCACGCAACTCTTTTGCTTTTCCTAATCAGTTATCTTAAGAATTGAAACGGGAATGGGCGTAAAAAAGTTTCCATATTAATGGAACAAATACCTACATACATATGCAAGTTTAGGATATCTGTAGTTTGCAGCATGTCTTTTTGCAAATTGGACTGATAATTCTATTTGTCAAGTATATGTATGCCATGCAAATATTATTTATTTCGAAGATGCAACTTCGGATAGACGAATGTGTGTAACTGAGTTTTGCTCAAGCATTTCATACCTCATATCATAAAGAAGAAGAAGAATGTCTTTTTTTACATTCCAGATGAAATTATGGCGAATTTGAATTTCTCATTCAGGGCTTACTCGCTACCAAAAAAGACTTAAAATATAATAAAGTTGTAATATTATGCAAAAATATACGGAAATCGCAAATCTCATTCTGTGAAAATTTCTTTATCATATTTCCAGCGGAGAGCATTAATATTACTACAATGCTTGTTGTAGATAAATTTGAATTCAACACTGGTGTTACACTCCACTGAAGATGACGACGGATGCACAATTATTCCTGCCTTTCTCTGCTTCTCATCTTCTAGGTCAAGTTTTCCTAAATTACATCAATGAACTTGCATTGCATTACTACTCGAGATTCTATGCATGAACTTTGAAATAAAACGTCGGGAAAAAAATTTCGTGTTGACTTTAGTACAGGTAGTGAAGTGTCGTGTCTCCACACTTGTCTGAAAAGATGTGCGTAGGTATTTTGTAAAGTAAGTTGGAGAAACCGAGGTGCACGAAGTCCATATCTATCACATCACTCTTCCCAAACACGTCTTGAATCTGAGAGGGAGGAGGGACAGAGGCGAAAGAGGAATTTTTGAAAGTTTTATATGCCGACATTTGGCCATCACTTTTCGTCAGCTTCATTTAATGCGTGGGTGTAGGTGTTCGTTCAAGAATCAGTCAGGCAGGGCGAAGTAGTTCTTTCGTGTGGCAGTGGCATCCCAGCATGTTCGTTCTTTGGCAGAAAGATGTAAGAAAACCAAGGAAGAGTAAAATGCATGGCGATGATGGCATTACTAAATTGATGATGGTGACGGTGGTGGTGCTTGTGTTGCAGAAGTAATAATGACTTGGTGCAATATTTCCTCCGTACTTATCAAGCTTTGCATGAAACGGCACTGAACTAACTTCTGAGTCTGCACTTGTTGTTCAAGCAGTCTTTTTTTCTTCTTAATTCAGTTGTGGGTGTTGGTAGGCATAAAAACGAAGCAAGCGGAGGTTATTACAGGAGATTGTGTCTGATGGTAAATTTCTTAAAGACTTGAGAACGCATTAACGACGTATGTAAGGAAAACAAATGTACGGAATATATCCATATGCCCTATTAAAAGTTAGTTCATCTTTGCATCTAAAATGCATGTACATACATTACGTAAAGTCATGAGTTTCGCTTCCATTTTATGGTCTTCAATTGAAATGCCTAACGTAAAATGTAAGCTTTTTTTGTATAATATTCCGGACTCTTTCTCCTATTATTAAGGACACCCGAGATGCTAAATAGTAAAAAGTAAGTGCAAAGTGTAGGCCAGGCTAAGGATGCTGTAAACGTTGTGATGTGATACAAGGAAATAAGGGGAAAACATATTTACGTGTCTTATCTTTCGCAAGTGCATTAGAAAGGTTTTCTGCTCATGCACACACACAAACACAGAGAAAAACAGGCAGTAAAAGAAACTGATAGCATTTTGTGTGGTAGTGGTTGTTTGGCGTCAGAGTAAGTTTTTTTTTAACGGAAAGTCTCATGAGGAAACCAAGCAGCGTTAGAATATGATACGCCGTGATGATGACTATAAACAAACAAAAATGTCTCCATGTCACAGTCACAGTTATACTTTTACGAGGCGATACATGCTCGAGAAAACAACAAAGGGAAAACGATAAAAGAGACGGAACGGAGGTATCTCCCGAAAAGAAGTAGGGATTTTCTTCACATCGTTATATCCTTACCCACTACCAAACCCTAGCCGTTTAGTTTCGTTTGAGCTCACGTATTTTTTCATATCGGAGGTGTTATAAGTCTCTACATTTTAGTTCTCTTTCTTTGTGCACTCGGAACACACAAAAATTCCCTTTAGGGAACTAGCAAAGTGTTATCATCTCTAAGTGACGAGAAGAGGGAGCAAGGAAAAATGTTATAATGACTGGTCGAGTATCTTGTAAATGGAAAGAAAGCTCGTGTGTGCATAAGCAATGTGCGAATATTTCTTCCAGGATTTATTTTGCTTTCATTGGTTTTTGATTGCTAGTTAGTTTCTAAATGGGTGTGAATTAAATATACATATAACTGAATGGCACAACACGTCAACAGCACCTAAAACAGACTGACCCGAGTCCATGGATGAAGGTTTGGATTGCTTAATTCTCTTTTGTTCATGACCCGAGTCAGCCTTTCCTATCTTTTTTTTCAGTTGACCTTCACAAAACGTAAAGTAAAAGGACATTGCATAAACCATTCGTTTAGTATTCATGATTTCTCTTTTATGTTTTTGGAAGCAGCAAACGAATTGGCTTGTTATTTGTTGTTCGTCAAGCAGAAAATCCCTTTTCGCTTCATAAAAATTCATCCAACTTGTTGTTTTCATGATTGTAGCTAATAAGAGTTTTTAGACCGTGTTACGTAGATACATACAGTAGTTGTAAGTTGCACAGGTTATTTCTCATTTTTAGTTTTTATTATCATGTAATATTGACGGTGGACGACTTTTTTAGACGTTTTTCTGGATTAATTGTGTTATGTGTGGCAAAGGAGATGCTACTTCCACAACTTTCTTGGGATTATAGTAAAAAGTTTCCATGTTTAAAATAAAAACGACTAAAAGGCGAGAAGTTTGTGTTGGTACGCGGGGACGATACATTATGTTTCGTCGTACAACATATTGTTCGCTTCTTAATGGCCCAATCTGGTGTAAGGGAAGTATAAAAAGTGATGTAGAGATTACATTTGTTGAGTATTATAAGAGAACACAGAAAAAACCACGACGACACAAAATAATGTTGTGCGTGCGTGTTTTTATGTATCTGGTTATACATACATTAGGTTTAGCTAAGGTTTTGCAACACTGTCTCGGTGTGTTCGAAGCGCCATTTTCTCCGATTTCGACTGAAGCCTACTGCATACGTTATACTCAGCCACTGTTAATAAAATTAATGGACGACTTTTCTCTCTCACTTGAAAATTGATACAATTTCTCTGCTGCTATGATTATTACTTATATGTATAGAGACGGGGATTATTTGGTTTGTAGATGCGAATCTCTTTCCAAGAAGATAGAAAATGTGAAGTAAGCTGTTGGTAAGGTCACTGCAAGGAACTCTGCCTCTACTAAATTACTATACCACTTCTCCAGTTCCATATTCCATATTGCAGCGCACCACTCGTTCGTATTATTTTCCCTGCAAAAACTAAGTAGCTCGGGTAATTTTTCATGCTCTTATTCATAGGTCTCTGACTGTACACATGTAATGTGTATATATTGTTTAATAACTTGCATTACCAGGAAAACGGATTATAAGTCGAAAACATAATCTAATTGTAAAACAAACGAACTCGAGCAAACAAGATAATGTTGTTTTGGAAACTAGTACGACTTTACAACATCAGCGCTGTTGCCTGAAGAAAACATTTCCTTCCACATGAAACACATACATGGAGGAATGCAAGGATTATAAAAAGTTGTTCAGCAAAAAGACAATGAGAGTGAAATGGAGCAAACGGGAAGGGTAAAAAGTATCAACCGTAGTTGGTCTTGAAAGAATGAAATTTTGTCAGAGCAAAAAGTATCCGCATTAAAGAAAATTATGTGCCTTTTAGCAGTCGGAATTTTTTGTTCATTCTTTTTGGCTTTGACTTAAATATTTTTTGCAACATCAGCAAGCCAATTTTGCAGTGGAGTTCTGGATATCAGTTTACAGCAGTTGCAAAACGTAATAGTAATAGATTACAATTTTCTAATGGGCTGTTGCTGCTGATGAGCTGATAATTGTATGTAAAATCGAGAGCATTTTTTTCCATCCAACTCTTATCGCTGTTGTTGCCTCTGGTCACAGTCACAATGGCGTTCTCTTGTAAATATACCTAATGCTGTCTCAAAATTTGTTGTCGATTCATCTTTCACTTTCTCCTGATTTCCATTTTACCGTAATAATGCATTACAGAAAAGGAAAAGGGCCGTTTTTGCCGGTTCTTATCATTTGCGGATACGACGCAGTTCGGTGAATGGATATTTCTTATCATCGTTTCTCGGTAAAAACTCTCCTGCCTTATTTATGACTTTTAGCTGGAAAAAAGAGGGCACGACTGTTCATAAATTTGGAATGTCTACCTCTTGTAATATTAATCCATGCGACATTTCCAATGAGATGTAATGTCTTTTTGCTACGTGCGCGTTTACTTTTTACTGGAAGAAGGGAAAGCGATGATAAGAAATAAAGTATTACTCTGCTGGCACTTGACGCAAGCATTTTTGCGTACTTTATTTTCGTACTTAGTCTAGTCATTACACAAAAGCACTTAATTAAGAATTGGAAATTGCGAAAGCGAGAACGTCATGAACCAAGTTGAAAGGAGTATCTTCAGCACATTTCTCCTCCCAGCAGGACAGCTAGGGACGCATTCACAAGCTTAAAGTTTGGATTTCCTGTTGAGACCGGGACGAACTCAGGGCTACTTAACTCTTCCCATTCACCTTTCTACGCTGCTGCCTGCGTAAATGGTATTAGTCTTTTGTGCTCATCCCTCGCCTCATAACCAACAAAGTTCTAACCCACGTTAGTTTGAATTCCTAATTTTATTTTAAACTCCCCTACCAACCTCCAAGCAAAAAGTCCGTAACTTTTGTTTCGACCTTGTGGATGGCTAACTTTTCTCCTCTGGTACAATTGCCCCATTTTGTAGCTACTTTCTTCCTCTACACAATAACAATTTTCCATGATCAACGGCTGTAATAAATGGAATATAATAAAACGCGTGAAGCTTTTACCTCCATTTTCTTACTTTAAACATTGTGCTCAATGTCAAGGGAGGAAAGTCGCAAAAGTCGCGACATGGTGTCATCATTATCATCAAGAAGCCATAATAAAAGGATAAGTTTTCTGGGTAGCTACCAAAAAAGAACCTAATATCCATCACTTTACTCCACTTATTGTTATTATTTTGAAAAATAGAACACGCCTTCTCCAAATAATTTTCCTTTCAAATATAAACACGAGGGCAAATTATACGGCATGAGTTGTGCACAAGTGTAAAAAGGCAAGTGACTACTGGTACTAGACGACTGCTTGTTAACAACAAGCCTTGGACGGAATTCTTCTGCAGAAAAAATATTCTATTTTTATGTTACTGCCGTGCCTAGTTTAGTAGGTCTCTGGAAACCTTTGTTATCTTTAAATGTGATAGCTGGCACAAAGACTTTGTAACACTGTTTCCACTCTTCCGTACCTCTCCAAGTAAAAGCTAACCTCTTCTTCTCCGTCAAGGAGAGAGGTAACTGCTCATAAAATTGCTCTGGTTATTACTGGCTTTCGGCTGACATTATGACGGCAGTATCAATTCAACAAATTATTACCACCTCCTAGGGAACTCCAATGTTGGAAAGGGCCAACGAGAAAGTGAAAGACAACACGAGTCGTTACACACTCGAGCCAGAAGACAAAAGAAATTTTACAAAATCATGATGCTAATAAACAAGTTCGCAGGAGTAAACGAAGGGAAAGGTTGTAATTTTAGTTAGTTCGAGTCTTCTCTAAGATAACGCAATGTCAAGGAGTGTAGAGAAAAACTGCTATTTTTTTGGAAGGCGCTTCATATTGGAAAGCTTGTGACATTACGGAGACTGGAGTTGAATGAAACGCTTCTGTAGCTTAACTGGAACTCTGGTTCCTGTAATACTGCACATGTAGAGCATTATTATTGTATTATTATCATTTTTGTACGTGTGGTTTGGCAAGCGGATTTGCCATTTTGTCGGCAGATGCTGGTATAAAATGCCACTATAAATGTAAAGCGGCGACGTTGTGTGAAGCCGGTTCTCTGCATCCATTTAAAAAACCAGCCAGCATGTAGATTGGGGATTCGATGGCCCATGAAAATAGCAAACATGCATAGTGCATTAGGTGCAGGACAGAAATGGACATAATTCAGATTTATGTATTTGACCAGAGAAACACGACAAAGTGAGTACAAACACCTACCAACTGTTAGACACAAAAATTGTTCCCTGAACATTGGCTCCAAGAGTAAATAGATACTTAATCTGAGAGTAGGAGTAGTTGAGTCACAGGATAATATTCCAAATTCCAAAATCTTGTTGGCTGGTCTCAATTGTAAAACATATTCAGTCGTCCAACAACTCAAACAGTGAGCAGCTTCCATCCAGAGAAAATGTTTAACTGCTCGGAATCTGTTGCGAAAAGGGAACATCTCTAGGCGCATGGTAGAAATCTATTATTTAAAGTTTGAGTACTGAAGTTTAAAGGTTATTTACCTGTCAAAGCAGAATATTTGCCACTCTGTAACAACATGATGTAGTGAAATTGACATAGGCTCTTCTTTGTTGACGTTGTCTCGATCCAAAATTTAATTATGCTTTTTGTTTGCTCCAAGACTTATGTGAAAAACATGAAATTTCAAGATCCACATGTACTAATTTTGGAACGTGAATCAATGATGTTATGTACATTAGGGTTAGGTACGTACGATTGCTTGCTAGTGGGAAAATGTTCAAACTAGGTATGTTTGCTTCGGGATTCAACTAGATTTTCCAGACTAGAGTACACAATTCTGCGGAGAGCAGGTTGGTTACGCGTGAAAAAACGATGACGTGTGTGGATGTCAACAAATAGCTAGCTGATAAAACGGGCAAAAATTTCATACATTACATTATGAATTGTGTAAGTCTCCAGCAAGAACGTTTACAATCACATTTCATATTATTCCCACGTATGCTATAGAAAGTAAACAGTATCCAATAAAAGCATTCTGGGCTAGAAAAATATTCTTTGAATAAGACGGATTGCCTGGAATTATGTAGGTTCGACTTATCATTTTCTGGAAGACAGAAATTTAACTTGGCTATAAAAGCTTAATGTGGATTCCAAAGATATCAAATGAATATTATATTATTATATATTGCCCATAACCATGCCTGTGCTTATCTTTATCTCTGGCTTGACGGGAATTGAACTGTGAAAGTTGAATATTCTGCTTCGCTGAAACTCAGACTCACACGAGTTATTCTGAAACCGCTTGTTGTTACACAATACGGGAAGCGAATCAACCAGGCTGACTTTTCGTTCCAAGATCACAAAATGCCCCGGAATCCCTCTTCCTGCGAAATGCTTCTCAATCATGTTGGTGTGACTCGAATCAGTTTGCATATCGTTATTGGAGGCATGAGTGAATGACAAGAATATGATCAGTTTTTTTTCGGTCTCTTACCCACATTATCCGATTCTCTTCTGAAAATCGGTTAAACTTACACCAATTCTTTTCAGCATAGATGCACTCTCAAATTCATCGAAGGATTAAATTTTTCGGAAGTAAGCTGCTGCGGTCTGTTTGCAATTCCCTAGCATGGAGATGAGATACGATGAGGAAGACAAGGAAATTTGGTGAACGTCTCCCTATGTATGAGGCGGATCTCGCTAGTGGTGGTGATAAATGTTAGCCACTTCTTGTCTGCGCTCAGCTCCTTTTCCTCATGCGAATTATTTTCTGTTTTCTCAAGTGATGTTTTCCTTGTCTCATTGATCTGTAATTGGCATTTGGAATTTTTTTCTTGTCGGAGCGAAACTGTTTCCGTCATTTTGGAAGTCCTTCCAGGAAAGTGAATATTTTTTTAAAAGTATCTCGAAATTGCAAATGGGAGAAACGTGTCATTTTGCTTCCGTGAAACTTTACCCCGTCGTAGCTCCTCGTATTTTATGTATTATGCTTATATTCTCATTTTATAAAACGGAGAAAGTTCTTATTTCTCGTTCTCAATGACAGCCAATTTGTTCTAGCCGAGTACGTCATTCAGAGAGTTACCCAGGAAAGTGATAAATAAAACAAATTAGAAGTAGGTATCTTGGCATGGTATCTTGGTATCTCATCAAAATTATACTACGAATATTTTTGTACTGCGCACTACATTGACTTGCTAAATGGGAACAGACAACAATCAAGTAAGAAAGGCCCAGCTGGAGGTGACAATTTCAGTGTCTCTGTGACGCTGTTTTTTCAATGGTCCTCGCCCGAAGCAATTTTGTGCAGATAACTAAATAGAATACAAAAGCAACTGCCCACACTCTTTTCATGCATACATTTAGAAACTGTGGTGTCGGTTCGGTGCCTCATGTCAACCATGTCATGTATGAAATATCTACTCCTGAAGAGAATAATGAAATCTAAGAAATAGAAAAGTGAATAGTTTGACTTTCTTTTCTCTTCATGCTCAATGATCCAGAAACAAAAAAAAACTTTATCAAATGGAGTCTTCTTATAAACCTCGGAACCAACGATGGGGAAAAAGTTTGAAGGTCGCTTTTCTGTGACCGGAACTGAAAAATGATAAAAGAAAAGAGGTATCGCTTTCTTTCCATTTTCCTTCTGGCAATAAAGGTTGAATGGCTGAATGCTTTGAAGGGAAGAGCGATGAAAACTTTTCGAATAACGTAGGAGGTAACACATGCAAAAACTGGAATTGGAATATTATATTGTATGAAATCAACCACGAATATTCTCAAAGTGTAGAGTCGATAAATTCTCACTGAAGATATCTTCACATTCCACCAAATGTTTCAAAGGAATGTAGTGACTAAAGATATTTTTTGTGTTTTCTCTTTTCAGAAGTCACAAGTAACCTGAGCGGAAGCCAAGTTTTCATCGTGCAAGTGTAGGCTGGAGAATAAGCAAATGATTGATGACAACGCTGTCTCCAGGAAACCGAAAACAGCCAACATAGTAGAACTAGAAGCAATTAATATCATTTAAAGGGGTAAGGACAACACTTACTTTCTGTCGCCATTCTCGTACTAATTAGAAGAATCATCATGAGTGGAGGTAACTCCAACCTGAACAATGCAAATCCGACAAATTTGCCACCTCTTCCACCAAATCGTCCACCTGTAAATAAGCCGACAAACCTCCACTTGTCTGGACTGACACTTCGGGATCATCAGAATGCAAATATTGATGGGACCCTGCCATATCCGACCTTTGGAACAAGAACAGGAAGAGAAATGCCTCCATTGAATATCAAGACCAACTCTATTTTTGACGATTACGACATCAGTGGGGTCACACTTGGACTCGGCATTAATGGGAAAGTGGTAGAATGCACGAACAAGCACAACGGGATGAAGTATGCTCTCAAGGTCCTTCGGGATAATCAGAAGGCGAGGCGAGAGGTGGAGCTCCACTGGAGAGCATCCGACTGTAAGCACATCGTTTCAATTATTGACGTCTATGAGAACACGTACAAAGGTGTCGCAAGCCTCCTCGTCGTGATGGAGTGGTAAGTTATACGGCTTTTCATAATTTTAACAAAACTGTAGCAAACAACTTTCATAATCATAACTAAAATGTTAAAGGGTGAATTTATTATTAGTTATTTACTGTTTTTGATCCTTGCTTTCTATTTTAGTATGGAGGGAGGGGAACTCTTTGAAAGGATCCAGGATCGAGATGGTGCTTTCACTGAAAGAGGTAAAGCCCAGATTTGTTTCTTGTCAAATGCAAAGAGGTAAAAATAAAGTGAGATTTTCGAAAGCTAGAAATATGATTGACGCAAACAAAATTGAAGAGAGTACAATGCTAGCAAACGAGTTTGCGGAGGCGTCGTCTCAAGAAATTGAGCTTTCTTGCAAAATATTTCAGACAATAACAGGATAAGCCTCTTTTCTGTTGCAAGCGAAGTGGCTTGTTTTCTTTTGTCGACATGATTATTTTTTGTGATCCCAAATTTATGTTGTTTGGGAGTTGATAGTTTACCAACATCGGCTTACTTTTCCACTTGTTAACTCAATAAAAATTGGGAAACATGAAATGAATATTGCGATTTCTTAAATTTATATTTATGCATGCACGTACATTCCCTTGGGCAATTTCACTTTAACTTAAATTTCATCGATTGCCATTTTCTTATTTGTTTTTGTTTCGAGCAGAAGCGGCTGGAATCATAAGGGAAATCTGTATTGCGATCAAGCATATTCATGATATGAATATCACGCACCGTGATCTCAAGCCAGAGAATTTGTTGTATACAAGAAAAGGTATGTACACGACTTTCACTTTATTATTAGCTTCGGCACATTTGAATGCCTGCGTAATTTTTAATACTAATAATCATAATACGCTTGATATGAAATGAGAGAGCAAGAGCAATTTATTTGCGTCAGTTTCTTTCCCTTTATTTTCTTGATAATCATATCTTTTTCACAAAGTTTGCTGGATTTGGGTAGCACTCACGTTCCACAGATAAGTCAGTAGTCCCATCTCTCTTTTTAAACCACTTTTGCTGTGCGTTTTCTTCTCCTTTCTTTTGTATTTCTTACTTTAAAGTTCGGTTCACCCACTTTGTACTTGTCATCCCGAGAAACGTGGATCGTTTCCCTACGTAATTTTTCTCTTCAACGGCTTGAACGCGATATTATTTTATTATTTATTTCATGTTATTCCAACCAGGCAAAAATATGATATTTATGCAAAATCACATTAGACCGGAAGAATGTTGCCTCGTTCACTGTTTCCTTTCCTGCGTAATAAATCCTCACTGGTGAAACGTAAATTGCCTCCACTTGTGCACATGTATTTTCTCACTTTTTCTTCTCCACTACGCACAGCGACAGTAGGAATGATGATTTACAATATTTATACGTGCTATGTAAATAACATCAACTTTAAAACTAAAACAATCGGAATATAACGCTTACGTGTTTGCTTTCTATGCTTATTTTTCCCAAAGTAAAAGTGCGAAATGACAAAGAGAGAAGAGTCTGGCAGAAATCTTATTTAATGTTTTCATTTCTTTTTCATTTATTCCCTCTTTACTTCTATTAGCAAACAAGCAGAAATAAAGTAGACTCTCATGTGGCGATATGTGCGTGTCTCTGAGAAAAAAGAATGCACTTTTCTAATGTTCACTCAGCCAGACAATGTCGTCATTTGTGCTACGGCTCATTCCGTCTCTTCTTTTTCGCTTATGGTTTTCTTGTAAGACCATCTCAGTGATTCTATATGGAACGTATTCCTATTTTCTTTTCCTCTTTTCCTTTCAGATGTGACTGGAATACTGAAACTGACGGATTTCGGATTCGCGAAGGAGACGTTATCCCAACAAGCACTACAGACACCGTGTTATACACCGTACTATGTCGGTAAGTTTTAACGAGTAAATAAGTACATGGAAAAGTCTACTACTCCTAAGGCCATATCGTCGAGAAAATTTACCGGCTCTAGTTTTCCCTTATTCTCTCATGAATTGCATCGTGGCAAGGTTTAGCGGAGAAAGTGTATTATTTTGTATAGAGGAGGAAAAGTAAGAGCAATGAGCAGGTTGCGGTATGCAAAGGCGCTTAGCTCACAAAGAAGTTGATGTAAGGAAGTTGAGGAGAAAAAGTATGGAATTCAACACGTTCCTCCTTGATCAAATAAATTGAGCTATTTTCAAATTGAAGCTTTACCGTTCCCTGCTTTTTTAGAGAAAAGGAGAACTTTTTCGTGTGTGCAACACGTAACGTCTAATGGCCATGGTCAGAAGACCAGAGTCTGAATCCAAATACTACCACACAGTTAAATTGAAACCGAAAGATGAAAAGGAGAGTGAAAAATGAGGAGCTTTTGCTTGAGCTTGTTAAGAAAGTGTACATTTCTGGTACAAGGTGAAATATAAATTACTTATAAACAATAGTAGGAGAGGAAAGGAGATGAAACAGTTGTGCTTGCGTTTAATGAGAAACGAGGTACCGGAGTACGAGTATAATCTGAGGGGTAGTTCTGGAGTTCGTGCTCTGAGTTTCTTTCGTAAGTAAAAAGAAAGGTGGATGGAAGAGATGTTTCCTTTCCTTTGAATGGCTTTCAACCAATTCTAGGAGTAAATCAAACATGTCCATGGAACCATAGAGTTATGCGTTTTGGTTGAATTGCTGTAACGAGCAACCTCATCCTCTTACTTAGTGATTAAAGATTCATTTTTATTACAGAAATACGATTTTTTTTTCTCTTCGATTTCAGCTCCAGAGGTACTGGGTCCGGAAAAGTATGATAAAAGCTGTGACATTTGGAGCTTAGGCGTGATCATGTACATCCTGTAAGTGTAATTCTACCACTACTACGCACAATGCATTTGATTAAAAAACGAGTTTCTGTACTATTGCCTCTACGAAAAGTAATTTAGTGCTTATGGCTTTGTAATACTACTCAATACCCTAATAAAATACAAAGCGACCTCACTTTCCATTTCTTGGTGTGTCTTTTCTTAGACTTTGTGGTTACCCTCCTTTCTATTCAAATCATGGGCTTGCCATTTCACCTGGGATGAAAACGAGGATTCGAAGTGGGCAGTACGACTTTCCTAGCCAGGAGTGGAGGGACGTGAGTCATGATGCGAAGGACTTGATTCGGGGAATGCTATGTACTGATCCTGCCAAGAGGTTCACCATCGACTCCGTTTTCCAGAACAGATGGGTTTCAGTAAGTTGGGACTATTGAAAACTAAAAGTTGAAATAATAAGTAGAAAGTAGAAATAAAAGCAGGCATCGAGAGTGCAAAATAATGACCGCATTATGTCGTGCAAGGATTCCAATAAAGTGTACACGCAACATGAAGCAAACACACTAGAATTGCCTCACCTTTCACCTCCAAAATTGTTTGTTACATGCCTTTTTATATGTTACATAAATAAACGAATTCAGTCACGAAAAAGAACAAGAACACATTTTGCCTTTCAAATCGTTCCTGACCTTCAATTTAATGTTTCAGAAATACACCGAAGTTCCACAAACACCCCTTCACACGAAACGAGTGCTGAAGGAAGAGGAAGAGGCCTGGCCAGAGGTTCAGGACGAGATGATGAGGTCCCTTGCAACCATGCGGGTTGATTATGACGGGGTGCAAATCAAGAATCTAGATAATACCAACAATCCCCTGTTGAACAAGCGCAGGAAACGACGGGAATAACCGTCTTCACTTTTAACGAACAAAACTTTCTTTTGAGATATTTGATCAACTCATTATATTAAAAAACTCGGATTTGTTCTTGTGTAATATTTGTACAGTCATGGTACTATATGTATGTATATAGTATTACGTAATTACCATAAACCAGCAATTTATACGAATCGTCGTGATTAGAAAACAATGGTACTACAATTTGTAGTCGTAGAAATGTTAAAGTTACTTGCGTTTATTAATTATTATTCAATGACGAAATTTTAAAGTTTGAACGTATAAGAATTTAAATTGACGTTATCGTATTATTGTTTGTTGTAAAGTAAGAATTGAGTGAGCCTGCGCATTTTGAAAAAAAATTCAGCCAATGACAGTGAGGGACCTCGCAGCTAAAATTTTTGGTGGGACCGTTCAATTTATAAAACTTACTGAAAAATCGCACAGAAGTTTAAGTAGTGTAAATAGGTAAAAAGACGTTGTTATTATTATTTACTGATTTTATTACTCCGAGATTATTAATTTCTCTTCGTTTCCGTAGAGTAGAACTTTATTATAATACGCAAGTTCTAAGTTCATTGTCTGCTCGACTTTCACTTGATGTGCTATGTTATAAAGCAGGTGAGGTAACATTATTGAGTAATTAATATAGGCTAACTTCAATATTTTTATTTACGCGAGTCGTTAAGTTTTTGTTATATTCTCAGGCCAATTTTTGGTTGTTGTTAGTATTGATTGTACACAGCTACTACTTACGTTTTAGAAAAGGCCATGCGTAAATTTTCTGATGTTTCTCATTTCTTTCATACGAAAAAATAAACCCATTGCTAAAGTAAGTACGAGTTCCGAAGTTAGTGGAAAGAATAAATATCTTTAGTAGACCTACTTTTTGAGAACACTTTACTACTTAACCATGTTTTAAGTTTAAATGATATGACACAAAATATTAAACATCACCAATAATAATCATCACAATCATTCTAATCAATACTTTAACAAAACTAATAAATATGTAGAAAAAATTCAACATTGTAACAGTTACAACAGTAGAGTTGATGTCGCACCACAAAGAATGTACTTACAGAGTAGTTGATAGATTTCAGTCTAAATGAGATGATTGTAACAATAACAAATGGAATCTGTGTTCGAATCAAACTTTGTGAACAAAATGTATAAAATGTGTAACTAATACATGCAAACAAATAACACTGAGAACAAATGTAATTCTTACACATATTTACTTATATTAAGTAATTAATACCATAAACCTAAAGAATTAATATTAATATTTCAACACAGTCAACAGTGCTACTATTAAAATCAAAATACCAAAAATCATTGTAGTTTTAGTAAGTACTTGGTTGCTAATTATTCTCGAACCAAAAGCTCCACGTAGTAGACCCTCGGTTGTTCTAATAAGTGCTAGTTAGTCTAAAAAGTTCAATCGTGAACGACCAGAAAATGTGACGAAGTGTAATATTGAGTAATTGAGTAAATATTAATCAATAAAAATACTTAGTTTTGGACAGACAGTGTCATTTCCACAAACTATTCCTCTCTTGTAATGTGTACAATGCATTTTCATTTCTTTGATTCGGTCAAATCGCAAATTCAATTTTTTCATTAAAAAAGCCTCATTTCATTGCTTTCGGAAGGATTCATTTTTCTAAATGCAGTTGCCAGTCGGCTTTGTACAGCACAGGACGAGCATCATCGACGTCTCAGAAGACTCTTAGTTCCATCTAGCCCCACAAGGAATTGCGAGCTCCGTTGTTTCTTTGCCGTCTGCTAGCCGTTCTGGCGGACAGGCTATCAAATCAACGAACAATTGCAGCACAGCTTCAACGAATAACAATTATCAATCATAGTCGATTATTCAGTTGCTTGCAGATTAAAATATGACTTTTGTACAAAAAATAGAAGATTGAGCTTAATAAACAAACAAACTCTTACGGGCAATAATGTAGAGTACTCACATCCTATATTTCAAATCTGCTGTAAGGAAATAAGGAAACAGTCAGTTATTTCCATGTTTAAAAAACAATTAAAATATTGTATTTCAAAAAATTCATATTTACTGTGAACAAATTTTTAACAAAAAAGGAAACCGTCATAATTCGCTTTCGTTTAACACCTTAAAAGTCGGTTGAGTTTGGTAGGAGCTACATAGAAAGTAGTAACTGCATTGTCCAAAAATCATGAAAATCACAGAAACAACATTGGCAACACGACACCTGTTGGGTTGAACTTTAGTACACGCATTTAAATTCTATCAATTGCATGTAAATACCGAAACTGGCAAAACTCAAGCCGAAAAAAAATTTGCAAGGGTGATCGAGCAAAATAAAAGTTCGTCAAAATGAAAAAAAAAACTCTTCTCTAGCCTCACTGCCATAAGCAATTCATTCATTCATACATTCTACACACTCACACTCTATAACGAAGCTCACTGCACCGGATGTATTCTTTTCAAGAGCATAGGCTTATTGATTTATAATTTCTTCTAATAAAGTAATATTTATTACACAATTAACAATTTTATATACCTTTTTCTTCGGTCATTCTCCTGACTCATGTCCATCCTGTACTTTTAAATACAAGACACATCCATTAATTCATGCCTTTTTAACCATGCTGCATGAAAGTAATGGGTTTTATTGATTTTACAGTGACAAGTGATCATTGTAATTGAAGAACTACTTAGGCATTAATGCCTTCTCTTACTCATGAAACGTTTTGGTGAAAGCGAAAAGTGTAAGTGAAAGCTTCAGTGTGAAACAAAAATAAAGTAAACTGGTTTGTCTCCACCGACTCATCGTCTCACTTTACCCACGGTCTAGGTGCAATAATCAAAGGTGTCTGGCACAGCCACAGCTGCAACCGCTGTGGCTCTCCTGCTCTGCTATAACGATAAACCAAGGTTTTTTCATTGTAGTTTTCCTTGTCGTGTTTTGTGTGTGGTCCGGTGCGTGAACAAATGAACTCTCGTCCTTCACAAAAACATTCCAAGGATCCAAATTATCCCAAACGGAGTGGACTGGAACTGGAATCGAATTTTAGACGGCATTTTGAATTACATATCAAATTAATTAAATTGGTAACTTGAATCGTTCATGGTCTTCTATTCAAAATGCCTGCAATTAATGCTGCGAGTCGAGTAGGGTTTAGAGGTAAGATAATTACTAAAAGATTACAAGTTGGGTTACTCTAGTTTTAGTTTTAACGATAGCTATAATTATTCTGTTTTTAATTGAACCACGTGTTGTTAATGAATGAAAGATTTTAAAATGTAAGGCTATTTTTATTACTATTTCAGTCGGTAAACAATTGTACATTTGTTCAAGAGGTCAGTTGAGTTCGACTCTTTGTCTTTTCCCAACAGCGCGATTTGCACCTTCTTCGGTAAGCTTAATTAGTCATCATCATCAGTTGTTTTATAAATTTGATATGTAGCGGTTACATTGTAACCGGAAGTAATTATCCATTATCCATTATCTGGCAAGTGATGGTTTGACTTTACTTTTTCTAACCCAACAGATATTGACTTACCGCTCTTTGTCAACTAGCGCCGCACTTCGTGCCGAAAAACAAGTGTATCAGCGTGACAAACCTCACTGTAATGTGGGCACTATTGGTCATGTTGATCACGGAAAAACGACACTGACGGCAGCGATAACTAAGGGTATTTACATTTGGCCTCGTGTCGACAAAACATGGTTTAACAATTGTGCATACGTTTATGATTGTCTTAATTTTAAATTGCAGTGTTGTCAGAAAGTAAGAAAGCTGTGGCCAAACGCTACGATGAAATCGACAACGCTCCGGAAGAAAAGGCTAGAGGAATTACCATTAATGTAGCACATATTGAGTATGCCACGGAAAACCGCCACTATTCGCACACTGATTGCCCAGGTCACGCTGATTATATTAAGGTAATTAAACATTAAATAAATTATAAATTAGTAATTTATTATTATACATTGTTCATTAATTAATTTGGTGTGCTCGTTACTAATGTTTTTAGAACATGATTACTGGAACGGCCCAGATGGACGGTGCGATTCTTGTCGTAGCTGCTACGGATGGCGTCATGCCTCAAACCAGGGAGCATTTACTACTTTCAAAGCAGATTGGAGTGAAGGACATTGTCATTTTCATTAACAAGGTGGACGCTGCCGATTCCGAGATGGTGGATTTGGTGGAAATGGAGATCCGAGAATTAATGACTGAAATGGGATACGATGGAGATAACACCCCAGTGGTCAAAGGCTCAGCTCTCTGTGCTCTGGAGGGTAAACAACCGGAACTTGGAACGAATGCGGTGAAAGAGCTCCTGAAGTATGTTGACACTCACATTCCTACGCCAGTTCGGGAGTTGGACAAACCCTTCTTGATGCCTTTGGAGCATGTTTACTCGATCCAGGGCCGTGGCACCGTGGTCACTGGACGGCTGGAAAGGGGAGTTTTAAAGAAAGGCACGGAATGTGAGGTTATTGGCTATAACAAGAACGTGAAAACGACCGTGACTGGAATCGAAATGTTTCACAAGATTTTGGACGAAGCTCAGGCCGGTGATCAGCTCGGAGCTCTGGTTCGTGGCATCAAGCGTGATGACATTCGCCGGGGCATGATTCTTTGTAAACCCGGATCCATCAAAGCTCATGACAATATTGAGTCACAGGTTTACATTTTGACGAAAGAAGAAGGTGGTCGCCCACGACCTTTCACCAGTCTTTGTCAAATGCAAATGTTCTCCAAGACATGGGATTGCGCGGTCCAAGTGGACATTCCCGGCAAGGATATGGTGATGCCTGGCGAAGATGCAAAGTAAGTCGACGTTTTTAATAAAATGGTGGAGAGAGATGAGATTTGCTGATTTTCATTTTGAAACTTTTCAGATTAAATCTAAAATTGTACAAGCCCATGGTTATGGAGAAGGGCCAACGCTTCACGCTTCGAGATGGGTTCACTACACTTGGAACTGGAGTCATCACTGGACTCGGTAAAAATCTTAACGATAATGAAAGACAAGTGCTTTTTGAGGGTAGGAAAGGTCTAGAGAGACGTGCTAAGAAAGAAGCGTCTGTTAAAGGCTAAGTTAAGATTCAGTAAACATTGTGAACAAAAATGTGTAAAACTTGTAACCAACACATACAAACAAATTACACCGAATGAATGTAATTATTACACAATTTTACCTTTGTTAAGTAATTAAAACAACAAATAATTATTTTAATTATTAAGATTTCTACGCAGTCAGCGTGCAACTATTTAAAATCAAAAATGTAATCTATGATTTAGTAAGTACTAGATTATTACTAGGTTGATATTATTTTCCAACAAAAAGCTTTACGTATGTTCCCTCTGTTCTTCTAATGAATACTGTTAGTTTTACCTAGTCCAGAAGTTCATTTGTGAACGACCATAAAATGTGGCGGAGGTGTTGAGTAAATATTCATCAATAAAAAGTACTTTAGACAGTCATTTCCACAAACTACTTTTCCACGACATGCACTTTGTGTAATGTCGATTGGTGTGCATTTTCATTGATTCGATTCGCATAAACTGTAAATTCTAATAATTAGAATCTAATTATTTAATAAAAATGCCTCATTTGTTTCATTTCTGAAGGTTATTTAACACATAACTTTATGTGACATAAGTACAATCCGCTTTGTTCATCATCGTCAGTTCCGAGTAGCCCCACAAGGAATTGCGGGTTTCCGTTGTTTCTAATGTTTTGACTTTTCCGTCTGCCAGACAGCTCATCAAACTCAAATCATGAAATCATCTACGAGACGAGAAGTGGTAGCTGTAACATCCGTCGTCGTCGTATCGAATCGCATAATCATCCTAAACTAAAGTTGAGTTCACAGTTCATTTATATCCATTTAGTTTCAGTCCATTTTGTGTTAGTTCTTTGCGAGCGATCCGAACGAAACAGCCACTTATTTTTGTTTTCACTTGATCATTTTGATGTCTGTAAACCAAAAAGGTTTTCTGTAGAGTTCTATCTATCAAGAAGACACGTTTTGTTGTTGTTTCGACTTTACAATTATAAAGGTTTGCCTTGCCTCCGGCTGTTCCGGAAATAGATTTTTCACTCTGCTAAAAGCTCTAGAGGGCAATTCTTCTTTTGGCTGAGCTGCGTGAGGAGTTGACGAGTAGTGGGTAGTTCATTCGGCAGTTACTTCCTGTTGGTTTTCTTTAAGTTGTTTTGAGGAACCTTATAACATCAAACTATCATCAATCATCGAGTGCTCATTTCCAGACTCAGTGACATTTGCATTCTTGGAAAGCCGGAAGTAGGTAAGTATTGTTGTGATAATAATTTGCATGCCTGATATGAAGTTGGTACTTTATTAGATATGAAATATGTGGATGAATTTGCTAACAACTTGAAGCAAGTTTTAAGTTGCTCAGAGCAACTTGCTCTGGTTAAATGTGAAATCATTGGATGGATTGCATCATCCATTATTGATTATTTTGGGAGATATATTTTTTAACAGGTAGTTTAAATTTTTTAATAATACCAGTCAGTCTATATTTAGTGTTCAGTAAAAATTGTCAATTTGAGTGAGTGCAAATCTGAGCCTTTATATTTAATCTTTGTAAGACATATTAAAAATACTTATTTTAATTGTCATGCAATATGTAATAGTTGTTCATATAAGTATAGTATCAGTTCAGTTTTCAAAACTGGTTGTATCTAAACAGGAAACAGGTAGGATATTGGACATCGTGGAGAACAATTACATTACATAGAACCCTATTTTGGTTGCATTATTTTTCAACATCTTGTTCAGTGGACACTGTTTACTCAAATCATATGAATTGAGTTTATCATTTCATTTATGAGTCATGAGTCATTGATTATGGAGTGTGTATTTTTGTCATTTTTCGTCGGTTCGGTTTCCCCTCAATGAAAATCGAAGGTATGATAAGGTATGCCATATTGTCGCAATCTACATGCTTGTATTAACAGAGATTGCACGAACTTGACTTACTATGGCGAAAAAGAATGTTTACTTGACAAATTATTAATTATCTAAACTTCACACACTTATTCATCATATCTAACATGCAGTTACACTCAGGAGTGTTACATGTTACTAAAATCTCATTCAGAGCGATGCATGTAATGTAGGTTAGTTTTACAAGTAACGCTAATGGGCTAATGGTAATGATTTAGGACTTTGCATCATGTTACTCATTAGCTTATTATCTATTATGTATATTCGTCTGCTGTCAATGCTAGGTTTTGACGGAATACATACTACCTACAGTTTTGAGTAGTTTAGGAAGGTATTGAAATCCACGTTGTCAAAATCACGTCACCGCAACTCACCAACCAACTCTCATCGCTGTCCAATTGCACGAGCTCCGTTGCCGCAAGTGACATACGATAAGTTATAAAATTAGTGAATTATATTCTCAAAAGCCGGTATTCACTGTTGAATTCTATTAACTGCTGAAGCTGTGAAGGAAAATTAAAATCAGGTTGATTTTGGTAGGATAGCTGTTGTGAGACCAAATTAAGGCGTTTTGACAATAGGTAGAAAATTGAAATTGGTCTCTGATTGCGAGTTTATTTGTAGAGAGAGTTAGTCAGTTAGTGCATTCATTTGTTCAAAATGTTACACCACACCCTGACAATGACATCAACCATTTTACAATTCTTGATTTTTATTTGCAGATAAGTTGAAGTAAAGCGAGGCGTCGTGAAGTCGGCAGTCATCAATAGTGATAAATACACACGTATCGGTAAGTATAATTTTCTGTCCAAACAATATTTATTGGGTTTTCTGAAACATGCATGTTTGATAATACTGTAACTGTAACCATAAACAAAACCTGTGTTATATAATTTTAGGTTCATTTACCAGCTAATTCTAACAACGATATTCCGTCAAAGTGCACTTCTTGCTTGTGGTCTTCCATACTTCCAGTCATTAAAAAATTGACAAGCCTCTGCCTGGGTAACTAATTTAATTGTAGATTATTTATTAAAATAACCAAACTGATGTTGCAATTTTTATACATTTTATAAATAATATATCTTTTGTGATTATTCTAACTAATTCGTTTGATTAGATTAGATTTTATTTGAATTCTTGTTGTTGCTAAAACATTGGTGTTTATACGTAAAGATTTTTAATATTGAGTATTGACTTAGTTTAATGTCTAACAGCCTGCGCGTGATTGTTGTCACTATTTGTTTGTATTTGCTAGACTAGAGCCTATATTTTCTTAGTGGCCTGCTGGAAGTATTTTAGTAACAAAGTTCAAGTTGGACCAATAATTGGAACACCATGAAATCTGAAGGTATCTGAATGCTTTGATTTATTAATTTTGTAATATTGAATGACTATTTGAGTAATTGAATGATGCATTTTGGCTTTGAATGGCTATGTTTTTGAATTTTAACTTTTTACAGTAGTGATGGGATTACTTTTGATTGAAATGATAATTCCAATGTAAGCACAGTTCAGTCATGATTCAGTCAGTATGTCTAATTTTATTTGCATTTATAGTGGGAATTGGTAACATGAAGGCCCTGATTTTGGTTGGCGGCTATGGGACCCGTTTGAGGCCACTGACGCTTTTCCGGCCTAAGCCCCTAGTGGAATTTGCCAACAAGCCAATTTTGGAACACCAGGTAAGATATTTACTACAATTTGAAGGTTTTTGTTCTTTTGCATTCATTAACAATGATTTATTAATAATGCTGACTTTTTTGTACTAAAGTTGGATGCATTGGTTGCGGCTGGAGTCAAACAAGTTGTCTTGGCTGTGTCCTATCGTGCTGAAGATATGGAGGCTGAACTGAGCTCATATGCTCAACGGGTATGTCATGTACAACTTTATTAGATTGAAAATATGAGAAAACGTTGGATGTTCTTATATTGAATACGAATTTTTATTTTTTGAATTGTATATTTAGAAAGGAGTAAAACTGATCTTCTCACACGAGACTGAACCATTAGGCACTGCAGGACCACTCGCTCTAGCTCGAAAACATTTGGATGGTGATTCCGAGCCATTCTTTGTCTTGAATTCGGATATTATTTGTGACTTCCCGTTTCGGGACATGGTTGCATTTCACCGTAACCACGGAAAGGAGGGAACAATTGTGGTAAGTGAAGGATTTCTAATTTGATTACATCGATGTCATGATTCATGCTTAAAACGTAGAACGTTCATTCCCTCACAGGTTACCCAGGTTGAAGAGCCTTCCAAATACGGGGTGGTTATCTTTGAAGATAACGGGAGAATTCAGCGGTTTGTTGAAAAACCACAAGAATTTGTGTCCAATAAAATCAACGCTGGCCTTTACATTCTAAATCCATCTGTGCTTGAACGAATTTCGGTATTGCGATTTAATGGAATTTGATGCTTCCAACGATGAATCCTAATCTTTTGTTAGTTTAACACTGATATATTTTTTATATATTTTTTAAAATTTGGGTTCTAGATTCGCCCAACTAGTATCGAGAAAGAGATATTTCCGGCTATGGCAGCTACAAAGGAACTGTTTGCTTATGAGCTTCAAGGGTATTGGATGGATATTGGTCAACCGAAAGACTTCCTAACAGGAATGTGCCTTTATCTTCAATCTCAGAGTCAGAAAATGGATACCAACCTAAAACTAAGCGCTGGCGATGGTTTTGTTGGAAGCGTGCTTATGGTATGTTTAGATCTGGAATTTACAGCCTTCTACTAACATGAATTTGAATGTCGAAATTTACTGTCCACTACCATTATTTTGTTATTTGGTTTCTCTCTAGGACGACTCCGTTAAGATTGGTAATGACTGCAGAATCGGTCCAAATGTCACAATCGGAAAGGACGTCGTGATCGAAGATGGCGTTTGTATTAAGCGCTGCACTATTTTAAGTGGTTCACGAATCGGGTCTCATTCTTGGTTGGACAGTTGCATTGTCGGGTGGAAATGCAACATTGGGAGGTGGGTACGAATGGAAAATGTGACTGTGCTTGGAGAGGATGTCATTGTAGATGACGAAGTGTACATCAATGGAGGAAAGGTTTTGCCACACAAAGCCATTTCAAGTTCAGTTTCTGTTCCACAAATTATCATGTGAGGAGTAAGAAGAAGCATTGCGGTATTATTGTCGATTCTTATTTTATTTATGTTAAACATTACATTTTCCCCAAATAACTTCATTTCGTTAAGAGTGCTAATGTTTAGTCAATTGTGAACGATTTCTTTATTGAGGTTCAAGTCGTATTTATTTAAAAGGTAGCAAGATTAGCTTTTTAAACAACTTGTTATTTTTTCACCGGAAGATAAAAATGTTACAAAGACTACCTAGTACATGCTCTACATGATTACCCGAATTGTTCTTTCCTTTTTGTTTTGTTAGTTACGCCATGTCAACTATTTTTGTTCTGAAAGCGCATGTCTAAAAGTTGCTTAGTTTACAAAAATATATGTTCTTTGTTATGTATACTACTGCATTCATTCGTGGTAAGCTGATAAAGAAATCACCCAAAAGCAACGAAAAGGGGAAGTAAGAGCCGTAAGAGGTGTATTTGGTGGTCCTAAACTAATACAATCCTATTCCGATTTATCTTTCTAATGAAATGAGACTTCAACTTGAAGGCAAAAAAGTATTTTATATACCGAAAAAGAAAATTTATACTAATCTGTAACTGCTGGATTGTGAAATTGCTGATTTGTAAGGGTACTTTTGATTTTAATGTATTTTCTACAATTATTATTCTTACGCAGGTCCGAATTAACTATACTATAATTTATTGTTTTTACATCGTCTATGCAATACATAAAATTGTTAATGTGGTGCGTTAGCAAGAGTTAAAATTTTTAAGTTAAAAACCATCATCAGTATGTACTACATTCTTACAAGTGAAAGAAAAACTTCGGTTTCGGTTTATTACGCAGAATCGCTAGAGGGGGTGTTAGTTGTGTTGATTTGTTCTGTATCTGTGCATTGGGCAACTTTATCAAAAATATGATTTAATAATAAAGACTTACATATATGTGATTCATTGTATTGATGGAGCGTTTTCTTGTACTCATACATACATCTCATACCTAAGTCACCCAATATTCATCCCCGCATTAATTTACACATATCTCCGGGACAGAGAAGTCAAGCCTGCTAAATAGATGGCCATAAGAAATAGAACAGCGACACGGCAGCATAGGTCATATACCATATTGGGACCATGACCATCGTCTTCTAAGCAGATAGTGCAAATGCGAAAATCTTGGAATAAGGAGAAGGAGGAACCAAGGCAGGCCGCGAGAAGAGGTTGAGTTAAGGTATCTGCGATATAGCTGCGATTGTAATCTGCTTCCTCACTTCTCTTACACTTTTTGGGTTTTAAGTTTTAACCCATATAACTGATACGTATGTAACTGTTTCTGCAATAATAATATGCAAAGTCCTGTTGCATACTGAGAAATCTTCAATTTCATTATTTGTCACATACATCACTCATCTTTCACAATTGGCCCTATAGGCCGAGTTTGCGACTTTTCGGATTTGGTGGCGTGACATGACGGACGAGACTCTGAATAGGTGGACAGTAAGCGTGAATAATGTAGGAATATGACAGCATGTGGTAACGTCGTTTGAGAAACTTTACAAGTCTTTAAAGTTTATTTATGATTGCATTACAAGTGCAACAAAAATATTTGATGGATGCAATGTCATAATCACAAGGCTAAAGTTGCGAACGTGGGGGTCATATTTCTTAAAATCTGATAAGGTGAGATCGATTACCTTTCCATTGGTTTCCATTACCATTGGTTACCAAAAGTTCCACCAATCCGTCATACCATCCCTTAACGTTTGACCGTTAATTTTTATAGTTTTAACGGTTACTCCGAAACTGAAAATAGACAACTCTGGCTAAGGGGGGACATTTCATAAGACCACACTGGTTGATTTGAAACTTGAAGGAAGTGTTCTCTTCGTCAGTTTTGTTTTCGAGAGTGTAGTGCCAACTTTTGAGAATATGGACGGAACGCGTTACTAAATTAGTACTTCTAGTTTGATCTATGTATCTCTAGTATTTATTCCATCTTTTCCATTTTCCTTCCATCATCATACCTCTGTATTACTTACATAATAGCTGAGCCGACTTAAAGGAGAAATTCAATGGAAGCCAGGGGGACAGGAGATGAGAAATGAAATAATGCATGTAAGCAAAACTATGGAACACGGGCGAGAAAAGCCACTTGTACAATACATAGACGTTACACGAATATTAATTGTTTGTCCCTCCTCTGATTTCAATCTTCGTTTTTTTTACAAATTCTCCTTACCCAGTTGATTCATAACCAGCCTCATTACGTTTAACAGAAATGCAATCTTCAGAAACTCATTTGGGCATAGACTAGAAAGAAGCAGTTCGCGAATCGCCGGGACACCTAGCCATCTTATTTTCAAAATATAATATTTGATTAGCTTTTAATCTATTATTGTTTACTATGAGATTAGGCCAGCGTTAACTATTTTCAATACGGTATTTTCAATTAGCTAATTCAATCTTTACTCCAAAATTTTTTTACGACAAGCAATGAGGAGAAGTGAAGTTATCACATTTGAGTGCAAACTGTGTTTCGAGTCCTTGGACTCGGAAGCAGCCTGGAGTCCTGGTGGACAAGTAACTGACAAGGACAACAGGGAGTACAACAATCGAACTGAAATATGTGCTTTGTTGTGTGGACATATGTTCCACAGATTTTGCGCACTGGGATATTTGGACACAAACAACTTAAGGAGCGGAGAATGCAGGTTATTAATTTTTAGTTTATTATCCGTAGTTAATGCTGGAAGTTGATTTCAATGATGATGATTTGATGATTGATGATGATTAATGATTTCAATATAATACATAATATTTACATACATATTTTAATCTTAATGTCTGTTTTATTTTATCCAGGTGCCCCACCTGCACAATTCAGATTGTAGGAGGAAAGGACGCCTTACTGCGGCTTTCACCTACATCTTCCGCTCCAGGCACACGTTATTGCGCCAAACCCAGGTGCAGGAAGCTTCGTTTGGACCATTCTGAACTTCGGTAAGCTTTGGGGTTTCAATACAGTTTTTTATTTAATAATTACGTCTACGTCCTGACAATACAATTATATATTTGGCATTTGGCAGGGACCAACATGAATTTTTAAAGTTTGAAACAACAAGAAGGTAAGACTAAACAGTAAATTGTTCATTCAGTTTTATTCACTCTACTCTTTATTATAATTTAACAAAAGAAATTAAAACCGTTTGTTTTAAACAGGGCCACGGAAACTACTGATTTCCTAAACTTTATGACAAACGAAATGCGAGCGAGTTCGGCTAGAGCGGCGGAGGCTATGGAAAGAGCAGCAAGTTGGACTAGGCTCAGCGTAAGTTTGCGTTCGTCCAAACATTTTGTTAAACTTCTCATTCATCTTTTGAATATTTAATCAAAAGATATATTTTTTCAATTAGCAACCCCCGGATGTCCAAAACCAAATAGAGGCACGTCACAACTTCCCGGAACCTAGTAATACTCAGGACAACCCAAAAGCATAAAAAGTATTATGTTATTTTACACTATGGGTTGTAAGTTTAAGTTCACAATAAAAGTCATTATCTGCTGATTTCAAAAATGTAATTTTTACAGTTTTTAAAAAGCATCGAGAAGAAATAAAAAGCAGTTTTACAATATTTTGAAAAAAAGCTTCTCATTCTGCCAAATTTTGTTGATAATTTTATATGGTGCGTAGTGCGTGACGCGTGTCATATTCCATGAGAATTAACACTACTGCTAATTTAGCAGCAACAAGCATAAGAATACAATACACGAACAAAGTCGAGCTCTATTCTTTGGTTGGTCTTGTATTATGTTGGTTAGAGGGGTTGGAAATTCCAACTTGGAAATTGGAGTTGGAAGTTGGAATGGAAATGAAATCGGATTTCAGCGTCGAAAACCCTACTTCTTTAACCAAGTTTCTCTTCTTTGGATTGGCGTCGTATATGAAAACCTAATATATGCAATAGCAGCAAAAGTGAAGTAGTGTAGTGACAGAGAGCTGAACAGTTGTGTTGAGTTGAGACTTGATACGTTTGAAAGTAAATACGGGAGAGAGTGTAAGCAAAGAGGAATATTCCCGTGACTGACATGCTGATCTCGTCTCAACAGCAGATATTTTTCTCACATTTTTCTTCAGCTTACTTATGTGATGAAAGGCTGACAAATTGGTTTTATTTAATAGACGCCCCTCCTAAAATTATTTTTACTCGTCCATTTGATTTAGTTGTGAAGTTGTTAGTCATTTAAGCAGCAGTAAGTAATAGTAGGGATAAGAGAGAATCATTATTTAATATTTATCGGAAAATGTTTAAGCAGCTTTCCGTCATTAATTACTGAAATAATTGAACACATAATCAACAGGTGAGATTGACTACATTATTCAATTAATTATGTAGTGTTTATTCAAGGTGACATTTTGACTTAAGATTTAACAGTGTATCAAAAATATCATTGCATTTATTGATGGGTCTTAAGGCAAATGCTTCTGTCGTCTGCGTCAAACTTTTTGGGGCCGAAAAATCCGGGTAAAGAACTCGAGAAATAATGACAAGATGAATGTGGAAGGTGGGAAAAAGTACAATGTCAGGCTAATTCCGCAAACGTGCAATCGAGAAGACGCGATCCGGGAAATTGTGGGTGCTTTGGATCACTTAAACGCGATCAGCGATGAAATCTTTTCTTCCATTCGAACGAGACTGAACAGCCAGAGGCAGCAAGTGGAGTCGATTTCGAACAGGATTAACATCGCGACTGGTCAAGTTGCTGCTCTCAAAGGCTCGCAAAAAGCAATTCGAATCATTTCTCCAGCCAAATATCCGTGTGATGCAGAAGGCGAAAGCAGCTTGCCAAGTGGGTTTGGACCAGGAACATTTCCTACGCTCGTGTCAAAAGATGTTCCGACTCCTCCTGTTTTGGGTCACAATATCGAAGAGAGTGACGAGGAAAAGTGCCAAAGACGTCTACGATTTGACGCACAAATCAAACATCCCAATGATTTACTATCAATTTTCCATGTGAAAGAACCAAAATTGGGTGATTTGGCAGAACTGGATAATGTTGCTGACGTGGGACTTGGGCGGCCACCTACTTCAATTCGTAATATGGATTCATTTTTCCTATTCAATACGGTCGACAATCCGTAAGTTACAAATATGTTTGTCATTTTTGAAGCATCTTTTCATTTTAATACTGAGAAATTTAAATGACTTCATTTTTTTGTTTATTTTAGTTACGTGAATTATAAGATGACTGATAGGACCTTGCAAGACAGGAATTTCGGGACACTTAAACCAACCCGGAAAGGTGAAGAAGTGCAGGCGGAGACGTGTCCGGCAGTTTTACCGGACGAATCTGGTGCTCAAAAGACTGACATTGACGACTTTTACTACTACCCTTCAGCATTGGAAATACCAAACATCGACGTACCTGAAAGTTTGCCGAATTTGCCAGGTATAATCTAATTCCTGAACAATCCCTACACATATGAATACTTGTATTGTTGTATTAGACCATGCCTATTTCTTTCTGTATAGAGATTGATCTTGTTTGCATTTTGTTGCAGGTATTGCCGATAGTTTTGACTTGGAGGATGACTTTATGTCGCCAATGTTTCCTACAAAACCGCTCAACCTATCGAATCCTCCTGCTAAAAATGTAAATGCAAATGTAACCGCTCCTACAAATCAACCACCGCCATCATTAAGTTTTATGCCGGAGAAACATGAAAACTTTTTCACAAGTACACCACAAGAGCCTTCAACGAGCTTTCAGTCAGACCCTAGTCCAGCCGTTGTTGCTGAAAAGAGTCAAGTAACTCAAGTTCCTGTATCAACTGTTCCAATGCCGCCACCTCCGCCGCCGCCGCCACCACCTATGATAATGGACACTCCTCGAGCAGAACCCACCTCAACTGCATCAGCTGCAGTGGGTGGCGATCTGCGATCTTCCTTGATGGCTGCAATTAGAGAAGCAGGGGGCAGTGGTAACGCCAGATTAAAATCAGCGAAGGATCGAAAGTATGAATCAAAAAAGAAGAAGCAAGACGAAAAGGAGAAAACAATTACGGACGAGCTGCAAGACGGAGGAAATTTGATGGCAGATTTGAAAAATACTTTAGCAATGCGTCGACGAGTAAGTAACATTCACTACAGTTAGTGTAGTACACTATCAGTATGAAAGATTCAATCTTGGTGGTTATAATGCAAAATGTGTTTATGACAGGGAATTTCTGGGATTCAAGATGGCCAGAAACGAGCGGGGGTTGGCGATATTATGGTCAGCCTTGCAGCAACCATTCCGACAATTGACAGTTCTGTAGAGTCGAACACCGCAATACCCGGTGGTTCAGAGAGTGACGATGACTGGGACTAATAATGGAGTGGCATACTTTTGACAATTAGTAACTCTTTCTTGCCAAAAATATCAAACTTTTATTTATAAAAGATACTTATAAACGTAAATAACTAAATATATGTGCATTTATCAAACATGTCGATGTCGAACCAACTGTGATGCGTAATTATCAATCTCGTGTTTGCAATAATATAAAATATTTTAAGAAATTGTATTGTATATTTGAATTGTGCATGCACCCACTTCGTTATGTTTTAAAATCATACTTTACTACTCGTCCAAATATGTACTGATTAAATGCATACATTTACCATCTGCAAAGATTGATGTAAAAAAATTTGTCTAAATGCAACCAAATAAAGTATTGCCATACAAAGATCAGAGTTTACAATATAATAATAGTGATTTTTATTTATTTACTATTTTACTGCAAAATGTTTTTTTTTTGTAGGATCACAATTTTCAGTATCGTAAAGCCTAACTACATTTACCTACTACCACTAAAACAAATTCAAATTTTAAGTTTTAAGTTTAGAATTTTTACTTTTAGGTTGTTCTCCACTGTATAGTTTTTTATTGCATTTCCATTAAAAACTAGTATCACGGAACATACATCTTAGAAGTAAACGGAAGTAAACGGCTTCCATTGCTTTGTACAATCTGTACACTGCACTGTAAAAACATCAAGCATTGGCCTCTTCCATGTTTTCGAACAATTACATTTTTTATACAAGTGTCTTTCATTGAACGTCTTCTGCAAAGACGTAGAATTGTTCTTAATATCATACAGTATAACGGAAAGTACAAATTTATTTTTTATAAATTTTTGGAATATGAGCGAAAGTTAAAGGTATTTAACATTTTTCTCTCAAACAAGGATTCTTTTATTCATTGTCTTTATGGGATACCTGAATTTGGCTCAATGAGCAAGCCGTAAAAAAGAAAATATTTAGCAGTTGCTTTTGTTTACTTAGAAAACAGTAAACATTGATATCGAAATCATGTCTTTTTAATACAGTCACTTCGATCGCATTTTAAACTGACGAGATCACACATTAAAAATTAAAAGGACTTATACAATATTTACTAAAAAATAACTTCAGCATGAAAAGGGCAGTTCAGGTAAAATGTTTTTTAAAGTTGTTGAAATTCATGATACACATACCATTTACAATAAAATAAAATGATTAAAACAGTTCAAGCTATGAAATACAATAGAATTTCACAACATTCTTTTCAGAGAGATAAATTAACATACGAAATATTGGCTTACGTGCTAATCGAATTTTAACTTATTTAATCTGAGGAATAAGGGTTAAAATGAAAGTTACTCTGATGAAATAATGGATAGCTCAATGATCCTACTAATTGAAATATTTTCAATGCTAAAAATGTTTTTTTTTAACTTCTATAAAATTTACTATCTAAAAATTGTGGAGAAATATCTGATATTAAAAACAATAAATATAAATTGTTAATTAAGCATATAATTAAATGAGAAAAAATTAAAACCCCTAAATGTTTGTTACATACATGTCTCAAATTACCCAAAGTCAGATTTAAGACTGACATAGCGTGGAATACGCTTGAATCATTTCATTATCTCTGAGGTAGTGACGGACAATCGTTGTAACAGGCTTAGGATCTAAATCTGCCACGCCAATTCTAATCCTATGTAATTTTTGGTTTAAGTCCTCCAGAAGAATATCAGTATCTTTGTATAACGAGTCGATGCCGGATTTGAATTCTTTGGGTTGTTCTTCACAATTATTGTTTGTGGGGGAAAATGTGACCATAATGGAGCAATCTTTAGCTGTAGCTGCCAGCAAGTACATTTCAACTGCCATCACCTCAGCTTCTGATAGAGGCAAATTTTCGATTTCGTCTAACCACTTTTCAGAGCTGAGACATGCAGAGCTGGGACATTCGACAGAGTCGGAGAATGGCTGGTGGTGAATTGGATGTTGGAATGTGCTGTCCATGGGTGGCCGAGTGGAGTCCTCGTCGTAATTAATAGACGCCATTATTGTTTCATCCTCATCTTCCTCCGTGGAAGAGGCTTCGAATGCATCCTCAAAGGACTCCGAATCTGACATTCTCTCAGTTTCATTGCCACTGTCCACGAAGTTATCACTGTCGTAAGAGTCGCCAGCTAAGATAACATCTAGCCTAGGTGAAGTCTCGTTACTGCTGCAACCAAAGTCTAATAAGTCATCTGAAGACACGATGTCGGAAGTGGCTGACACAACCGGAGATCCGGCCTTTCCAAATGGAGCATGAACTGGACATATCTTTTGATAGATGCTGTAAATTGAAGGATCTCTTTTAAAAAGAGTGCTTTGGCGATCAGCCAATTTCTGAATTTCAAGAATTCTTGAAAGAATGCAGCCTTCAGGGAGTGGAGATGCTTCATTGCTACAGGCGTCTTGAAGCTTGGTTTCAACGCTAATGCCTTGAGGACTTTTTGAGATAATTTTAGCGAACAAATGAGCAGCAGGCGTGTGACAAAGGATTTTGCGAAGTTGCCTTGAAATCACATTAAAGGAGTCATTACTTTGGTAGAACTTGTCCTTGTCTGGAATGTACTTGGGTTTCAAAAGAGCAGCGCAGAGGAGATAAACAAAACTGTTGAGAGTGCTGCAACATTGAAACAAGAAAATTGTTTGTTCACGTTAATTAGTTCTCACGTGTACAACTCAATTAGTTGTTCAAATGACACCACAAGTGCTTTTCGAGTATGTTATGCTCTCATTTTACAAATATACCTTGGCATTTCGGGGTCATGAATGGATGCCAGCTTTTCATCGCAGCCCATCCACTGGTATAAAACATTCTCGAGAGATTCGTCATTCCCATCACCATACATGAGTTTGCCATCCTGCAAATGAAAGGAAATGAATTGTAGCAACGAGAAAAGAGAATTGCCGAATATTATTGAAACAAGGGGTGAGTTGTGTTGTAGTTTGACTTACACAGAATACCCGGAAATTATTTTGAGGTTGTGCAATAAGTGCAGTGACAGCTTCAATCATTCTTTCAGGGTTGCTACAAAATTAAAATAGAATCATAGAACTATAGAACTTGTTTTCAACATTAATTTGTTGACAATTTCCATTGCAATACATATTGTAATAGTAAGTATTATTTTAATGACTAAATTTAAGGATAGGCCCAGTGAAAGTTAAGCTCACCCAGAAAATAAATCTAGCGGGCAAAAGGCCGTCCTTGAAGATATCTTGGCTCGTTTCAACTGCGAATTGTGAACAGAGACAATGTCAAAAATACAGTGAAAGTTAAGCTCACCCAGAAAATAAATCTAGCGGGCAAAAGGCCGTCCTTGAAGATATCTTGGCTCGTTTCAACTGCGAATTGTGAACAGAGACAATGTCAAAAAGGTCAAACGATAGCGCAAATATAAATGCGACACGTTATTATAAAATAATTCCTTCGAATGAAATATGTTACAAATGAATTTTGGCCATGATCATGAGAAAATAAAAACTCACCTTTAGGAACTGATTTAAGCAGTAGGTACAAAGTTTTGGCAAGTCTCCATCACAGTTGCGTATAGAACTAGGCCACCAGCCTTGTTTCGGTTTAATTTCGACGCAAAAATCAACGCCATGCGAAGGAAATCGGTGGCTTCGAGCAAAGTCACTATGGGAAGTTGCATACGGGACACGAATCTCCTTGTGACGGCGATGCGCTATGAAGCATACAATGTACAAGCAAACAATGTGAGTCAAGCGTAAGATGGGGCACTATGAAACATCTTTGTTCGCCAAATGATAGATGCTATCTATTCTAGAATTCTATGAATTTCTTGCTGCTGCACTAGTTAAATGAAATGAAATCTCTAAAATATACCTGGTCTTAAATTCTCTAGGGTCTTGTTAAGTTGACTAATCTGGTCCGGCCTTAGTTGAATTGCTTTTACAGATCCAACAAATTCAGGGCCCAGTAAGGGTCCAAAAATTTTGTTTGCAAAAATCACTTCACGCTCAACTTTTCTTCTGTGTTTAGCCATATCACTGACAGGTTCTCCGACGTTCACTTTTGATAACCGAATGACACGGTTATCCTGAAATAAAAATGACACACATGAAAACACACTTCAGAATGAGAAAAATATACACAACTGTGACGCTGTAAGCAGTGTGGAATACATGGAATGTCTCAAATTATTCCATGACAGACTCCAGAGTAATCATTAAACATGAAAAGAGAGAAAAATAATTTATGTAAGTAATGTAGAGAACTCACATCTTCCAGAGCGACCACCACGTTGGCATTTCCTTCTCCTCTGTATTTCCATACTCCTTGGAGAATGTTGACGGGCTCCAGACACGTAGAGTCACAGTTCCTTTGTAGGTCTTTGATAACCTGTGCAACCAACATGTGGAGACCGTTCATGAAATTTCTATTCGCTTGTACAGACATAATGATGGCGGACTCCAGTAGCGAAGCAGAAACTGGTCCGTCAAGAAAGTTACTTTTCGCCATGAAACAAAGTTCACCTTTAACTAGTGTTTAACAGTTTATCTAAACAACTTTCTTTTCGACAGACTTGCCAATTGTGAAATGAATGAATCTTCACAAGGTTATACACTTGCACAATTGTATATAGAAAACCAGAGGACAATATTGAAATTGAGTAATTCTTTAAACAAAATGTTGAAAAACAATAGATTATAAATAAAAAATTCATAGGTATGTCAACAATTTCAGACTTTTTCACATTATCTCACTTTTTTTGCATGAACGCTTTAGAATCTCGCATCTCTGTCAGCCCCTTCCGATTACTCAACACTCACTCACTCATCGCTGCTCTCGGCGGAGCGGTGCAGTGGCAGAAACAAAGCAAAAAATGAGAATGCTAAAACCGTCCTCTCTAGCCCCTTTATATATGTATGAATGTTAAAAAATAAAAGTGCGAGCTTTCACATCTAGATTTATCTTGTTACGTTCGTGTGTACCTGATATGCGTAATATATGGCACAGAAAAGCACAGTTAAAATTTGCATGGACTCGTGGTATGTGACAGAGAAGGATCTCTGAGAGTAGTGCATTGAAATCAGTGCATCATAATAATAAATATGTCGTATAACGACAAGAGGCATGTTTTTTAACACATTTTGCAACTATTTCGACTCTCTGCGTTTTGTGCATTATTTCAGTTAAAACTAGACTGCAAAGGAATGAGTACAAGATTTTATGATTGAAGATGAGGATGAACCTACTTTGCAATAATGCTCTCTGACAACTTGATTTATGATTTGAAGCAAGTGCGACTTTGGCGACTTGTGAGCAGGGATTACCGCAAAAACAAAAGGGGGAAATTCCGAAGAAATTGTAAGATCACAAATCACACTTGCCACCAGTGAGCTTGCTTCACTCGCAGTTTAATGTACTTTTACCTACATCTAGAATATGGCAAGTCCCTCAAATATGCTTATCGCAACTCCAATATTGTAATAAACATATTTCTATTCTAACATCTATATGCTTTGGCAACAGCGAGGAAATGATTTTTATGATTATGATCGTTACCCGGCACCAGTCACACCTCATCCATTTTAAATTAGCATATCTTACGACGTAGATTTCAGCTTTGCTTCACCTGTACGGTTTCCCTTTGATTCGCCAAAATCAGCACAAGCATCCGAGTGTTGTAATAAAAAGGTGTTGCTTGCAAACCATTTCTGGGAGGCTTTGACCGAAGAAACGGTCATGAACCATACTTAAATTTTCATTTTACTATTGACAACGGTAATTTCATAATTTCATTTCGAAAGGTGCGAACATGGAAGTTAAAACAAGGAGGTAAATTCTGAACATTAAATCTGACATAAATTCTGCAACGGAAAGATAAAGCGATGTGCTCACAGGAAATCTGTTCTGAGTTGTCGGCACAAAATTCAGGTAGTAACAAGCTTCTATTTTTATTTTCAGTTTTTATAAATGTAAACTATGAATAATGTCATGATTTGCCTTCAGGGATTTATTAGTTATTCATTCATGTGTTCGTAGAGTGGTGGCAACTCGACAAATTTAATCATACGATAGATAAACGAATGTTGCAAAATTTTGCCAAATATGTATAACTGAAGTTGAATTAAGAGATATCTTAATGGGTATCGTGATTGCATAATGGTCGAAAGGCGAGAAGGATTAAACTTAAAACTCCAGACAAGGTTTATCAACCCTTTGTAGCATCGGTAATTTGCTTGTTTCATGTATCCAGTGAGCAACATCGAAGCAAGAAATTATTTCATAATGTGCCAAGACTGATGCCACTTTAGTAGCAAACTAATCGATGACTGTTTAAAAGCAACAAATAGCTACACATTAAATCTTTACATTAATTAATGAACATTTGCTTTTAGAACGTTGATAATAGAAAATCAGACTTTCTTTGACGGAATATCAAACTGAATTTTATTCTTAGCAGTGAGCAATCTGGTTAATCTTGTGTTACTTGAGCTATGAAGTCACTCCACGAATGTG
>VYYJ01000316.1:0-69411 GCA_021029165.1 Cyphoderus albinus | reverse complement strand
TAGTAACTAAATCAGATACAAATTCTCAGCCAATTCTGAGTGAACCACCAGAAATAGTTCCCTCGTGAGTGGTGATTTGATAATGCAAGGGTTGCGTGACAGGAACTTCTTTCACACATTGTATTCCGTCTCTGCTTTGTTATTTATTATTTATATTTAATTCGTTTTTTATTAAAATGGTACACAGCACTGATTACGGTTTAAACGCATTTTCGATAAGTAATTACATTACATCGAGTAGAGTTTCAATTCTTGCCTTTTATGTGATAGAAGGATTTGCACGTTTGAAATGGTGGTGACTAATAATACTTAATAAGTAAGAGTTGATAAGAACAGTTTCTCAGGTGTAACTGCTCAAACACAATGTTAAAATCGCCAATCAAATTAATGAAAGGAATAACGGAATGATATTGTCTGAAAGCATTTTTGTCTACGTCTGTCTATAATACACAGAGGCGGGGTGTTTTCTACTTGCTTCTAAGAAATTCAATGATTTTGCCTTTGTTTCTTTCATTTGCAGGTTAATACTGTCATTAAAATTTGAACACTTTTAAGTTACGAACAAAAAAGGACAACTCATATGATACTCCCGAATGTCATGAACTCATTGTTCGGAAGACAATTATGTTAATCGTCATGATTGTTATTTGATAACCGACCATCTTCCTATAAAACTACTTCAACTTTTCCTTTTAAGTGAACTCTACACAATGAAATATTATGATTGCTTACTGTTTGATACGATGAATGTGTGAGCTGTACATCTTTCGTAGGAGTAAATTGGCGATTATTCACTTTCTTCACTGGTGTTTTGTTTGGGAGCTTTAAATTTTAAATTATAACCAGAGTTGAATTTCTGCGGGATGTCAGCCGATGTGTATAGTTTTTGTCGACTTTGGAAATTGCAAATTCGAACGTTTAAGATGTTTAGAAGTTTACCATTTACCTACTAAGGCTATACACATTTATCATGAATCACGATATTTATCAAATAACAGTGTGTATTTTCACCTGTCGTTTGATTTTTGAGACGTTTGATAATCAACTTCATAAAAGGTTATCTTATGTACCTTTTTAGTGTGATTGATGGATTGAAGCATAAATCTTATAATGACCTCATCATCCCAAATTGCGATTCGTTTCATGCTGTAATGGAATAAAAGCTTACACGGCAAACAGTGATAAAAAGAAGGTATAGCGTATTTCGATTTCGATAATAATTCATTGATTGGATTTGGTGAAGAGAACTTTCTTTCACTGATCGTTATCCAAATTATACTCTACCTGAATGTGAGACAAATTGGAAAATTCAATACAGCGCTCGCATCATAATTCACCATGCAGGGATTCTATGAAGGATTATCGGTGAAAAAGTGTGGCGTAGAAATAATGATGGTTACGTATAGCCATTCTGCAAAATTGCACGGGCTTACTAAAAAGTAGAATGCAGCCGATGGCATACCATGTAACGAATCACGCACCTCAAAATCAGGGATTTCTTGTGGTCAGTTACCATAGTATTAGCAAGTGAGTTCTACTCAACCAATGGCTACAGCGTCAGCAACGTGTATTTTACAATTTTTCTCATTAATTTTTTTACTATGCGCTCTTTTAAAACGTAACAAAAATGATTCTGTCTTCATGAAACGTGGCAAAGCAATACAATTGTGTAATTTTATTCAGTGCCAATTTCTATTTCATATTATTTATTTTGTGGGCAGACGAACGACACAAGTCAATCGTCGGCTGATTTATGTATTCCCGCAGGAGTTATTTCCTACTGTATGTAATACCAATTTCATAAGGTACAACCGAAAAACAATTTCAAAATGACAAAATTATTTCGAAATTTTCCGTCTCTACGACAGCACGTCTTTGAAGTCGACATTGATCTTTCAAACATTTCACATCAAAACTATTGCGCATATTCATTTATTGCCAATAATTAAGTGTTTAAGTCTGTTGTCAATAAAAAGTTGTTCTCGGTGGGTGTTTGTGTAGGTATATAAAAATGTGGTCAAACATCATAGAAGCGTCTTAGAATTTCAATCGATGTAATTAGACGTCAATTCAGAAACGACAATGAGTAATTCTAAAGTAGAATTAGAGATTGTCAATTGCAAAATGTCACTGCATATAATGTACTGTTTACCAAAATAACTTGAACGACATTATTTTAGCCCGTTCACAGCATTAAATTGACAATTATCTAATATCTGCTGACCCTTTTCGAAAAACTGAAAGTCGACAGAGACTGCCTTCACGACACAAGTCTGTCAAGACAAATTTCGTTTACGTATAACGTGAGCAACAAACTGTCCGGTCCCATCATCAGTCACTGTCAGTGACGTTTAACTTTGTAAAAGACTTCGTAATCATGTTTGAAGAATTTGCAATTATGAGAAAGAATTTTTATTTTGTAGATAGTCTTAGGTTAATTACGTCACTTCAAAAGACTTCAAAAATGTAGGAAATGTGAGATTAAAAGTTTTACAACTAAATCAGGTAAACAGAAAATCGAAATAAGTATAAAAATTATGTGTGGGCCAGTGGGAAATTGAGGCATAAAAGTTGAGAAGGATGAGAAAAGATTTACTTTCAATTCTAATTTTTCCTCGTTCGCTTTTGATAACAAGTTTGCTAGGTTCTTGTAATTACGTGCTTCTAATTTGTTGTTATACGCTTGACAAATAAATCTATATGCCTGTCATTTCAGCAGGGCCAGATTACACATATTTGTTATTATGAAGAGCATATATTTTACAAACATAATTACATATCACTTATTAGACGCGACAAGGAAACGCTTCAATAAACTTTACCGTGCTGAAGATGAAAGTATTTAATTTACACAAAAGTCCTAATTATTGTTTGTAGATAAAAAGTTTTCCCAAAGCAAAATCTTTTTATGCCAAAAAATAAGCACCTGAAGACTGAAGTAAATATATGTATATTACATAGGATGACTAGATACCTAGTTCCAACAACAATTATTGTCGACATTAGAAAAATAATCTCCCTCCTAGAGAAAATTTTAAACTACATGTTTTAGCTGCAAATTTTGCGGGGTGAAGTTTTCTAGCCGTTACTTTTGACTGATTATCACATTTGAAATAAAGTACTTTAATCTCTTAGCTACCGGTAATATAAAACAGAAATCTATTGAGATTTAGTGCCTAACCAAAATATTCGCTAAAAATTACGCCGTCAGGGTGCCAAAAGGACAAGTTATAGTCGCATTATTTAAAGTCGCAGCTAATAAAAAGGCACCTTTCAAACGATATTTCGTTCGCCCTTCAACGTTTAGTTTTCAGTAAGCAATTTAAAACAAAATGACGTTTATAGATTCTGTGTTTTTAAAGTATATAATTTATTGTTATGCATGCATCCACGTGAAGATCAAAAATTCTTTATTATTTACCATCACTTTCTAAGTATATTCCTCTTTCTGTTTAAATTCCCATGCCTCATTAGAATTTGAAACGAGTGGCTGCATGCATTTTCAGCTCGTTTCTATTCTGCAGTTAATCACAATACCTGATATACACGTGAATGTTTCACCATTGTTATTTTTATTTAATTTTTTTCGCCTTCATTTATGAAAGTACATTTATTGTTATGTACATATAAGCGGGAACAAAAATTCCGTATACATAGTATCATGTGTACACGGCACCAACAATTTTACTACTATGTAAAAACGACATGACACGCATTTTTATTTTCTTCCTTCGGTGTGTCAAATGATGAAAAGCATGTTTGACACGATGGATCAGTGACTGCAGCATGATGCAAAATCAAAACTGATAATTGTGCAGCGTAAAGGGTGCCCGACATTAGCGTACAACAATCTATGGCACGAAGACAACGACGTCCCCATACATTCTACCGAAAACGCACTACGCATTCAAGGAAAAAAGTGTTTATGCGCCTGGTTGACATGCACACTAAATAAAAGAATTTTTGCATTTCTCTCAGTTCTAATACCACATAAAAATGCAACGTTGATTTATTAAGTCTTTTGTTTCAAAGGGTTCCTCAAATTTATTCCTAATACTAATACTTAAGGTTTTGTGATGCTGATTAAATATAAAAATAATAATTTGCTTCTTTTTATCCGACTCACCATTGCAATTCCTTCATGTTACAATGAGATTTCACAAGTATTTTATACACAAGACACAATTCAGCTCGGTTGTGTAAAGTCGGTGAGATGATGAAAGAGCAGCGGCTGATGCCGTACGAATAACAATTTACTCAATTGAATTTAAGTATTTGATGGATGGCAAAGTGAAAGGGTGATGGATGCAGGTGAATTAGTGATGCGGTGGATTACTGTTTTATAGGGAAAATGGCTAAAGTACGTAGAAGTGTAAATAGAATAATCTATTATTAGCAAGGATGACATAAACTATTATTACTTATTACCAAAAGTCGCATATTTACACGTCTCATGCTTTTGTCTTACAAATTTCTATTTTTTGAATCCGCATGACACCTTGCTTTCGATCATAACGGTAACCTCTTGTAAATTTTATGCCTGCGCCGAAGATACTAATATCTCCTAATGACTATCTAAGCAATGGCGTTTCATAGCATGCTAATTTATTCAAAAAATGAATTGTGAATTGACCTACAAATAAGATACGCGCAAATCTACGAGTTGGATGCGACGATACGTTACAGATGACGCATAGTGAAAGAAATGTCGAGACAGCACTATTATTATTTTATTTTTATTTTCGTCGATCTTGCGGAGTGTTGGTGAATCTATGTGCAACACTTTTCAACTTACAATATTTTCATTAGCATCATTGACGGTGACGAGTGTATGGATGAAGTGAGTAAAGTGAATCTCAGTCTGTCATGTCAAATTGTCGCTGTCAGAAAATTCATAAATGCACGAACCATCGCAAAAGCATTCCTCACTCAGAATAGTTCTGATAAATTATGCCTACATAAGCCAAACAAATAAACAGAACTGAAATGCCTACATAAACTCTTGGTTGAAACTGCATTAACTTCATTTCTCACACAAATGGTGTAATTGACTTTGTGGTACAAACGCGAACTTTCTTACATTACAAAGCAAGGTGACGAAGCTGAACTGTCAAAAAGTTTAATGGCTAATGGCTGTGTATTTTTCACAGAGAGTTTCTGTATAACATCATTATTCTAAATGAATATTTATTTAAACAGATACAGATTGACAACCGCGTTTCGTTTCATTACATTTAATCTAGTGTACATTCATCGACATCACATTATGATAATCAGATGTTGATCATTTTAAAATGTTCACAGTGGTTTTTTCTTTGTTAGATGATATTGTGAAATAAATCATACACATTTGCATAATCATTCTCATTGCACTAGTTCCTCTTTAGGATTATTATGCAGTACCACTTATTACAATTCTATTATAAGGTTGATCGAGATTTTCACTCTGCGTAATTACATCATTAAGGTCTTTGCGCTTTAGTTATTCAATCTGTACTGTTTGAGTTAACCATGACTGGGTTTGGTTTTACACGCGTTATTTGATGCAACAAAGATTATATAAATGTGCAATTAATAGATGCATCCATGGCACAGTTTAAAAAGTAGCAGGTTTAATGCCTCTTACTATCCCAACGTTTCAAAATTAATACAGACGCACTCGGAATATGTATCCAAAATGCCAAATGTCGAACAAAAATTGTGAACTAATTGATCTGAATTTAGATAGCTCTCAAGTATATTTTGTCAATGGTTTTAAAAGTTGTTGTTAATGTTTTACCATAAAGGTTTTATGATAACAAACAAGGAATATTTAGTCGAAACACATAATTTTAAAAAGAACTTTCATTTATAAGGACATTTATATTATCAGCAATTGTAAATGTGGTGGATGCATTTTTCTGTGTCAAGGCTCGTAATAATTTTCAAAATAAAATCAAGCAGGTTTTAATTTTTTTAAACGTGTACAATGATTGTAAACTATAGTCTTGAGTAGGGCTTCAGCTACTTCAAATTGGTTCTGCTATCCCAAAAGTATGTGACAGAGCAAAATTACAATTATGACTACATTTTAAAATAATTCTCTTGTACCGTTAATTTACTAGATCTGTTATGCCATGAACTAAAATACGAAAAAACAGTTCATGTGAAGACCTTAACGTAATATGTAATCATTACAGTTGAACATGTATTTTAAAATAAACGAAGAGGCCATCATTTGAGACGCCATCCGTCCGACCAAATCTAAAAAATTATGCTTCAAGAATTAGTTCATATCTCATCTCACATGAAAGTGCGGTTTTCGTTGAAAAGTGTCTTGGCCTTACAGTATCCCTAGCCATTTTTGATATAAAAAATAAGACAAGTTAAGAGCTTAGATTGTTTTGGAACCCTGGAGCAACATTTTTTGCCTTGTAGAGACACATTAATACGATTACCAAAGGTGGTCATGTATTACAATAGCTTAATGAGTTCTCCGAATCAACGCCTTCCTTGTGGGATCATTCAACATGCCATGTTGTACAATTTACATCAGTGTTCACTTCCTTGTATCACCGAAAAATGGTTCCAAGTTGTCGGTTTCGTACAATATTAGAACATTATATGACAGGTAATTTGAGCTGAAAGAACGTTTCTTTTCTGCCTACAAACCAACCCACCCACACCCAAATTGACCAAATATAGAGCGCAAATACTCACAAAAGCGATCATTTAGTCGACGATTTGACACTAACTGGTATTGTTATTTCTGAGGTTGCATGTATACAAAAGAAAATAACAGGAACCAGACCATTAACCTAATAGCCTGTGAATATTGCTATTTAAAACACTTACAGCTAGTCATCCGCATACACTTTCAATCAGTCAAGCATGAATAGTGCAAAATAAGTTTAAGACTCGAATAATACAGCTATCGCTGTTTGACACTTCTCCAAATGATCATACAATCTTCTTGGTTGTACATATTTTAGCGTTCCAAAAACATTGTCATTGTGCCAAAAACAATTCATTCTTTAACAATTAGTATAGCTTCAAATGAAGTAAAAAATTTAAAGGTGCAAGCGGTGGTACACCGAGACGAATCAAATAAGCGCATATTTTAAGTATTAAGTATCGTTATTTAAGTATCGTATTTTTCCTCATGTCGTGAGTTTTTTGTTTGCCCCCAACATTAGCTTTATTTTATTTATATTTACCGGTTTTAACTTCGCAGTGTAGTTAACCGCCTCCAACAAATAATCATGTTTACATCATGAAAACTAATGTTAAAATAATGAAAACTGTTGTAGATGTTTTGCGATTTATACACCGCAGGTTACATACCATCAGCCACACTAATCTTCAGAAATCTCTTTCGTAAATTTCCTCTTTCTATGACGTATTTCTAACCCGCAACAAAAATAATGGTCTCACTTGCAGTTGCATCTAAATGACAGAAACCGACTAACTTCAGTTTAGAAGAATTCCAATCTAGGTTGCTTCTGAATGTTTTTGACCAACTACTATGCATTATTTAGTACAGTGGCGAAGGACGTAAGAAAACAAAATATTCAAATTGTTGAAGCATGAGTGGTTTCGTGGCTAAATGATCGAATAATGGGAGAACGCAAACAACCTACTTACACAATTTTAGAAATACATAATACTGAGCAGACTTAAACGTTTCTTCCACTATTTATGCTGTGTGACTGATGTACATTACAGGAAACTTTCAACTTAAAACATTAGAAATGTGCCGTCTTGCAAAAGAGGTAAATTTCAGAAGCCAGTGAGTGGGAGTGGGAGACCTTCCCATATGCGATAAAATTCAACAAGAAAAAGGTGCTGCCAGCATTATCGTTTTAAGAGGTATTCCCTGAAAAAATGAATGCAGAGCAAAGCATATTCATGTGCAGATTTTAACTCACATAGCTTATGTGACATAGGTATTTATAAAATAAAATATAAATATTAAATGTATTTCAAGCAGATCGAAAGATTTTAATTTAAATTTCCTTCACCCCCTTTGACTGAACAAAGGATCAGCTACGTGAATGTTTTAGAATAAAAAGACACCACTTCCGCTTCATCAATTATCAATTTGAACTATTGATAAGAAACTGTTATACATACTGAATCTGAATCTCCTCGTCGCTTCTTTTGTAAGTTCTTTTGCGAAATTAAAAGAGACATTACTACACGTGAAGGATTTTTGTTGGTCTTAAATACTATTAAGCTCTTGAAGTGTTTCCCATCGTGGCGTGAATTGAGAACGACTAAAGCAATAAACGTCGACGTCGTGATTACCGAATCTCCCACAGCTCTTTCTTCGGCATGACTTTTCTGTGATACAATGAAGAATGACGATGATGCAATAGTAAATTAAAGTCTGCCTACATTTGACTGTCCAAAATAATCCTCTGTCTTGTCGTTTGGGGTAAGAAAATGGCAAAGTACAATAACACCCACACACTGCATGGATCTGAGGATGATTGCCTTTCCAATTCAACACCTTTGATAATTTCATGCTGGCAACGAAATGACTTCTCGCAATTCAAGCTGTGCGTTGTGTGCGAATGTGTCAAATGAAAAATTGTATTGACAGATTAAGAGACTACTTCTCCACGGCAATCAGCAATAAAAATATTTGTGCTTCTTGAAAATCAATGGAATGCGTGAAGATCCCTGACAAACAATAGTGTCATTTCACAAATCATTTTTATCTATTCCTTGCTTTTAGCCATGTGTAACCTTCTACCCTGTGATCCCGTGGAGTGCAATAGTCTCTTCGCCCAAATCGAATGTTTGATCAGATTGTGTATTTATGTCTATCTGAAACGTAATGACACTTTGATGATAATTTATAATGGGAAACAAATTCGCCTCTCTTGGTACTGGTAACAAAGGTCACCGTAAGTTGAATAGTGATTTCTTTTGGAGGGTTAAGAAGGTGTGTTTTATTAAAATACAAAGTAAATTAGTTTGAATAGATCGATAAGAACCGCATCAAATTAGAAAGGGCTGAAGCAGCAGAGACATTCCATTCTAGTGGACAAAACATTGATGCTTATAATTACCGTTTCATTCATACTTCGGTGGGTTTGTATAACATCTAAATATTCTAAATACATAATTAAAGCTTTATAAACTCTTACAATTTTTACTTTTAGTAGAGTCTATGTATAATTACAGTGGAGAGAATCGAACGTGCTGGTGTGGCAACATTAAGGATCTGATTTATTTAAGTCCTTAAGCAGGTTTGACATAAAGAATGTTGGTCCTTTAGCAATTCGTGTCTGCTTATTATTAATTTCACAAAGAAATAACATCATTCATACCTACTCTGAAAAGTTTAGAGATTTAGGTAGCCGTAACCTCATGAGTCGTCCAATATTTTGCAATACGAATGTCCAATACCACAATTTTGACTATGACGAGGACACATGGAAGCACGAATGTCACCTTGCACTAACGCCAAGTTATACTTTTAGGGCCATTGAAGAATAATAAAATGAAATTATTTTTAAGGGATGAATAGTATTTTATCTGAATCAAGATAAGCTTCCTTGTTTAGTGTGAACTGTAGTATCTGACATGTGCGTTAATGGTTATGCTCGCTCGCTAAATACATATTTAAATCTAAACGCGATTACATAAAAAGCTAGATATTATTATACAATGTTTGTTTGAATTCATCATACCACAAATGACATATGTGAAAAAGAGTAATGTGACAAACAATAAATAATATGTGGACGCAATCTATATAAACAAACAACAAAAATTATCTAATTTTACGCAGCCAACCGCTCACAGTAACATTGTGTATCTTGCAATTAAACTGTTGCTTAAGCATGTTTACAATGCATAACAAACAAGAACTTTGGTTCGTGTACTTAAGTCTTTTAATTCATTAGTCGATAGCTCAGCATTAACGCAGTAGAGACGTTATTGCACAAACTACTCCATTTGCAACGCTCAAATTATTTGGCAAGTTGATATTTTAGCACAGATAGGAGTAAGTTCCAAAAGTGAATGGTTCGATTGTAAAAATGTTCATTGCCTCTGGGTTTTTAGTGCATGGATGCCAAACATTGTGTCAAGTGCAAGCTTCGAAGAAATGCCTAAGTACATTTTATCGTGTTTTACATCTGCTATTAAGTTGGTTTGTGCATCTTTATGCCTTAATCAAGATTACAGAGCAGCGCTTCATTGTGCCAATGTCTTCCTTAAATACCTGATTATTATTTTACACTTTTGCAGTGCAAGTTTATAACCTTTACTTGATGTATGCAAGAGAATTGCAAAATTGGGTGGAACGCATGTGAGTTAGCATCTGTATCAGTTATCATCATTAGTTTTCAAGACTACAAGTCACAAGTGCATTTGCTAACGTGACTGACTACGTACATACCCTGTTTCAAATAGGAAGTGCTCTAAGCAGGCGCATAAAATTGCAAAGCACTACTTAGCGTTCATAATAGCTTCAATCACAATAAAAAGTAAAATCAGCGACGGTAAAATACTCTCGATCTCAATGGTTAACAGAGCTTGCAAGTTCACAACGTAGTATTAACGCAGAAACACATCAACTGAAGACACAAAAGGCTAAGATGCACAAAGCACCTAAGGGGCGCATCCTACAGGCAGAAACAATTCTCATCATTTCGTTCTTCTTCTTAAAGTATTCAAGCACTTTCAGTAGATACACGCGAATAAAAAACTGAGATCCCTTTCCTGTAGCAAATTCATTTGTTTATTCAGGGTTCATGTTTATCGTAGCAAGTTAAAGGTTGCCCGGTTGGAAATATCCTTTGTTATCAAATCCTCTAATCTAACAATAAAAGATGCAGGTGTATGGCAGGATGGTAAATTCATAAATTCACACTTTCATTGAATCGCTTTAATTTTACGCCATGTAAATTCTAAACTCGTCTATTTCTAGCACGTAACTTTCATTTTCTAGTGAAACATATCCTACCGAACAGTAGGTAAGATTTGTAAAATAATCATTACCTAAAATAATTGCTCACGACGACAAAAAATTGAAAACCTTACCTTAGTTGTAAGCCACTTAAAACTGATCATCATTTAAACAATAAAAATTATTAAGTGTTAGTTAATTACACTGATTACTATCTAACGCATTATGTTCTACGAAGATAAGTACGTCACTGTTTATTTTAAACTACGGGTTCCTAAATGATTCCATGGAAGTAGTGCTTTGGGATCACATAAAAACAATTGAGAAGGACTTTTAGTCAAATATTTCGTTTTTGCAGTAGCCAGTAGCAATGCTAATGTAAATAAAATGCTATAATTTGCAAGAAAAAAAAATCCCCTGAAGGTTTGAGACGAAGTGTCTTTCCAGATTGTGTCAAGTTTGTATGATAACTTCATTTTGCCATTTAAATTCTTGTGTATTTCACAATTCAAGGACAGGTTACGATGTAAAATAGCTTTAACGCAATATGCCAACAGAGGAAGAAAAAAATTGATTCCCGAAAGCAAATGATTATGATTAAAAATAAATAGAAGTCAATGTTGAAGTGTTTTGTGAATGTGCAAAAAGTCATAAAATTTCTTTCTGAAACTCCGAAATTGTGTTACGGCAATTTACGACGCTCGTAAAAGAAGCCACTTTCCACTAATTTAGCTTCAAATTCATAGCATTTCTGAATGATTTTCGTTACTGTCAAAGGAAACAATTGTTCCTCATTTTTTCAAACAATCATGCATTTCAAAATAGGAGAATATTATTACTCCTCAAACAAGCAGCAGTTAAAGAATAGTGATTTCACATAATTTCATTTATAATGTTAAATTTTTCGACTCCAACTGCCACAAAACTACAATAAATCAGGTGACCTGCAAAACAAGAGCTATAAAAATTTGGTAAGATGTTGCTGTGAACAAAAGTTCTGCTCAATTAGTTGATTTCATTTTGCACCTCACCGGATCTTAAATATTTTTCTTGAGTGCTTTATTGCCAGCTATTTCACTTTGACATAAACATTTGGAACGGAGACTGAAATTAAGAAGATTTGTGAGAATATTACAAAGAAAAATGTCGTTCAGTTGGAGTTGGGCTCACTGAAACCGATTAATAAATCATGTGCATTGTCTAATTTAACAGCCACTGAAATGAAGAAATTTCTTACTAGCTTTCCAATGTTGTCAACGTCCTCATTAAAGAATTTTGGTGTAAATTCTAATCTATCCAGTTAATATTAAATGGGGTCTTATGAAATTGGTTTCAGTTGGGCAATGTAATGTTTCAAATTATTCCTCATGATACACTACCACAATTACGTAACAAATATTAATTGAGTGATTAGTTAGAACAGAAGTGGATAATTTTACAGGGACAGTTAGTTAGCATTAGCATAAGATTGTTGCAGTTTTATAAACTCAGAGTTTAATTTATCAATTAAATATAAGATTTATTTACAATGTCGTCGAAACCGGCCATTGTACAATTGCTGTTTGCAAATAATTGTTGATGACTTTTATTATCCGATGGATAATCATTAGTAATCTGTGAAATTACAGTCGCAAAAAAACTCATTTCAAATAATTTCATTGAATATTTACGATTCATGTTTATTTGGGTAAACCGCGACTGCGCCAGTGCAGCTGTTGACGTGTAATATTTGGAAACTCGTGTCGCTTTTGAAAAACTCTCATAAAGCAGAAACTTGACATTATAGTAAAAAAAATAAAAAAAGTATATTTTGTCAACATAAACTTTGCTTAACCGCATCTCACATGTAATGTCCTGCAGGTTTAGCGAATACATTTGCATTTAGTTTTGTGCAATCAATCATTTTCTTACTAACAGACGCAACTTCCTCACAGGTATACAAATATTAATGTGCCCATCACATACAGGGGAGTTATACATAGTTTTCTAAACAGCCTCATCCTCCCTCCTAGCTTAACGAGAAGCAATAAATACTTCGTCATCCCATCTTGCACACACACCTTCATATTTTGCAGTCAAATTACTGTTTAAAAATATAAATATAAAATGAACCGCATCTGTATTTACGCGAGGTTTGATTTAATGCAATTACTACGTGTAATTACACCGCATCAAATTGTTTATATTTTTGCAGTGCTCTATCCTGAGATATTCCTACGTATTTATGTTTGTAATGAGAAACTAGCAACTACCACACCAAACTCTTGAATGAAACAAATTTCGGCACCGTGAACACATACGAATAAAATATGCAATACAGACGAAGAATTGGGCGTGTGCGTCTTATCTCAGTTCGGCTGATTACTTTTTTTGCATTTGCTTTCCGATTCAATACACAGAATATAAAAAACTTTTTTTCCGAGGAAGGAATACACTTCTACTTCAATATGATGCACCTGCTCATTTTAAGTCTATACAAATAACATGAATAATGGATGTGAAGACAATATTTCGTAAAGATTTATGTGTGATTAGTAGAAGACATTTAAATTTCTATGAATGAGATCTGTGGTCTGGCGATTAGTTATAGCTATTGGCTATTGCTTGTGACGTACGCTGTGTTAAGTCTGCTGGTAAACTTTAGCTTGTTTTATTTCGCAAAGACAGCATGCAAAAACCATAAGATGATTGGATGTGGTTGATTTGGGAGCTTTGTTGGTGGTAGTGACGTTTCTTACAGAACCAAAAGCATAAATTCGAATCGTGGAGAAATATTTATTTACATTAATTGGGAAGGTGATTTAGATATGCAATAAAAGCGAAATACGCAAGCGAGCAACTTAATAACTGCACGCATTATTGTAGGAATGAGTTCACATTTTTGAGTTAAAAGCATTTCCACCACAGACTTAGTATAAATCTTTAAGATATGACTGACTCTTACCTAAAGCTATGAGAATCATCCATGCGGAACTCCTCTGCATTGTCGTTTTTAACGCCGAGCCCTCCATTTTGTACAATTGTTATAGTTTTTTAAGTGAAACAAATTCCACAGAATACGTTAAGATTAAAGCTTTGAAAGTAGAACTGACTAAGTCTGAAGTCTCGAGTGAAAAATCAACTCTTGTATATTAAATCTATCGTCAAGGACATTATGGTAAAGTATATAAACAAAAATAAACGATATTTGTACTGGCACTGGAATTTACTGGCACGAGTTTATTTTTTTTCTTTAAAAAGAAATAAAAGTGTCACTCTCAAAGTATTATTTTTCAAGCCCAAGCTTTTCATCATCAAAACAGAGTCTCCAAGAGTTCCATAGTACGTTTCATTATTGCATAGTGGGATATCTCTTCTGATCTGACTTGAGGCATTCTGCGTAAGAATCTAAGAGGACATCTTAAAAATTCTAAAACTGGATATCTATTTAATGTCTGCAGTACTAAAATCAGATACAATATTTATTGCATCCGCATTTATTATTTACGTGACTTTAAGTTAGAGAATACAGCTTAGGAATGCAGTAACATACATCTTCCAAAATACTCGCAGCTCTGTTTTTTGCGTGAATCACTATAACATAACCTCCCTTCTGCGAATAAAAAATGTGCAGACGGAGAACGTGCAGATCAGATCAGAGTTTATAAAACTCAACAAAGACAATTAAAGTGCATCAGTTAGGCAGTGTTCACATTAGAAAATGAAATTCGTCATCATTTTCAACAATCAAGTAAATTAATATATGTATCGTTCAGCTCTTCTTCTGAGGATTTCCGTAATCAAACGCTTTCCGGTCTTTCTTGTCTCACATCAGCAAAAGTAAAAAATATTAAAATTCTCATCGTTCATCAATTCGTTAACGGAATAGCACAAAACTTCAGTTCTGGTTTGTATTTTATCGAATTCAACACTGCATAATATTGACAGTCATACCGTGCAAACACTTTCAATACGATGACAACGACTGAAAACGCACAATTTATAGAAGTGAAGAATGCAGATTTGCATAAAGTTTGACAGAGGTGATATCATTTGCTGTAGGTATATTGCAAATCAAACCACAACAAAGACGGTTTCGCGTGTTTCCTAAGGTTCGTCATTTGCTCTGCTGCAACTGGTTTGTGGGCAGTGACGGGGTAGTCTGTTAGTAGAACAGAGCACGCCTTTGTTTTTGAAACGCAGCACATGCAAGAAATAACCTACGTGAACATGGTTTGTTTAAAGGTAACTCTAATGATAATTTTAAGGACTGTAAAGAAAATTAATACATCCTGTCATATCATTATAGGAAGATGATACACACATCCGTAAAACCTCATCGGCTCACTCATTCTTGTTGAAGTTTAGGTTACTAGAATGTCCACGCTTGCAGCATTACTTTTCCTTTCTATGAAGAGTAATAAGGTTGGTTATGTGTATCAGAAAGAACTGCACCTGTTCCGCCAGTAGTAAAACTACTTTAACTGTTTTTATTACTCTTACTACAACCACCTTCAAGCCATATAAATAATTTTTATCCACGCTTTATTGTTTTCTTCTGAATGAATAGTTCTAATTTGCAACAATGTTAATCCTTTTTTCTCTTGCCGTTACAATTAAGGTTGCAAAATGCAAATTTGAAACAAGTAGCAACAGTTTGGTTTTCCTACAAATTCACTTTTTATGAATCTAGTACCCTAATTTCACTCGCTTTCCGGTCTTGAACACTTAACTGGGCTATTGACAGTGTATTTGTTATAAAGCGACAACAATTCTCTGATTTAAATAAAAGTAAGAGTCACACACTCACACAGGCGCAGAACACTTCTTAACTGTCTTTGTCTCTAGTAAAGCTTAAGTCAATGAACACAGAATATAAAATCAAACGGGTAATCGTTTTCTTGTCAAAAGTTACTAATAAACGAGCCACATACCGTGGACGAAATAAACCCCTTATTGAAAATCTACCGCACAATTAACCTTACAGTAGGACAAACAAATTTAACCGAGATGTACAAAACTGATTCAATGTGCATCCCTCGACATGCATTGGCCTACTGACGGTCAGGTCTCTGAAAACATTCATTGTAGATTAAAATGCAGAGTGAGCAGTGATGTTGATACTATCGAAAAGCGTGTGGTAAGCGGTATCGTTGCAACTTACAAGAAGGGACGAAGAAAAGATACTACAAAAGGCAGCAGCATAAACTTTGTTTTGTGAGGGATGGTGGAAAACGCTTTTGAAGTAGTAAGAAGACTTTCTGAGATTTCTACTCCTCATTTCATACAATTCTGTTGTTCATCCCTACCTACGTTCTGTTATGTTAAAAGTTTTCATCATTAATAAAACTTGCCTTTTTCTATCCACCTAGTTCTTGCAGTAGAGCAGGCTTGTGCGTAATAATAATAATGTGTATGGGGGGATGTGAATAAAAGAAGTCGAAAAGTAAGTGAAGCTTGGAGCCTTTGGCTTGTCTCCGCTCCTCGTGAGCTAAATGTAAGAGGAGAAGTCTGAAGAATGCATTTTGCGGCACATTCTTTAGCGTTGCTTGAAAAAGTCGCTTGCGTTGCAGTTGTAAGCAAGAAGGCAAAGTAGACTCGATTAGAATGCAATGATGTAAATGTAATACAGAGGAGAGTAAATATGTGATGTTCAAGAAACGCCAATCAACTGTACAGACGTTTTCCTCAAACAATACGACTCTGCTTTACATAAACTTACAAATATATTTTTGAAAGCAACAATAATGTTGTTGCTGTAGTAGAAACCCCACTGCATAACCTCCTTAGAATGAATCCTTAATCATTCTTCGGTTGTGAATGGGAACGCAGTTGTAGTGTCGTGCGTAGTAAAGCAACTCAAGGCACAGAATCTACATTATCATGCTTGTACGCTCAAGACTATTTCAAGAAGAATGAACGAAGGAAAGTCATAAAAAAATGCACCGCTGTAACCTAAGTGACTCGTTGACGATTTACCATGTGCACCGTAAAAGATTATTTTAGCATCTTCTTGAAGACAAAGTTTCCTTAATCTCTATGTCATTGCTGATTGATATTACAACAACGAAGAGCAAGCACCAATCTAAGCAGAAAGTGCAAGCTGCTAAAGGGAGTTTTTTTCTTTGTGGTGAGCATTCTTCTAATCTAACACACTCCGAAGAAAATATTGTAATCTATAAATAGTCGATGCTCCTTTCTAACAGTAGCTGCGTGCTTTTCTACAATCGCAGTTGACCGTGCCGTGGCTGACGAAATAAAAAATTGCGGTTAGTGCGTGCACCGAGTACCTATTGATCAAGTGGGAGTTGAAATTTGATGCTTCTGTCATGATTCGCACTTCACACTGTAGTGAAGAGTGGTTTCATGCGAAATAATGACTAAATAAAATAATGTGCTAAATTTGCGATAACTGATGAAACACCATGGTTTCGACCAACCCACTCATCACGAGTAATTTTCCAATTTTGTACTTGTCTCGTCAAAATAAAATGCATTTATCTACAGCAGAGTATAATGAAAACTGCTTAATTGTTATAATTGAAGTGAGAGTAATCATTAAATCATTCAACTGAGTTGCATTATTACAGTCTAACCCACAGCTCTGTCGTGAACATTTAAAAGACATTTAATCCAAACTATTGGGGATATGAGCCTTCCACTCTCACAAAGTATGCAAATAAATCTGAATGGCCAGCAAGTTACACATTTTCCCGACTGTTGGAAATATCTCTGCAATATGACCTACCGCGGCGGTCGTACACCAATGATGAAGAGAGCAACACGATTAGTCTGTTTGAAACACAAATTTAAATAATTAATAAGTTTAAATTATACACCGCAAGCAAACAATTTACAATTACTTCAGAATCTCATACAAATCTTATAGTTGTAATCTAGATAGAAAACTCCGACGCAAATATCTCTTCAAGGTGGAATGCATTTTTATTTTCACTATTTAGGCATTTGTTTTAAAATCGATCTACGATTTGAAAGTTTAAATTATTTCCAAAATACATTTTTCTCAAATAAATTTAAGCATTGAAACGAGGATATACCTACCATTTAAAAGCCACCACTCGTTATTAAAGTAAAACAACTTGCATTATTATTAAAGCGTTTAGTTTAACGCTGAATAAATCATTGAAAGATTCATAGTAAAAGCAATTAAGTCACATACAAAAATGGAACTGAGCGTGCTACTTTCCCAGCAGTTAATGCAGCGGAACTGAGTGTTTACTCAACCCAAATCATTTCTGGCTCCAGTGATTTTTAATTTTAATAGTTGTAACCGATCGTTTTTATCATTTAGGGCACATTCTGTATCTACCGTGTGTGGTTGTTTCAAAGTACAAGGAAAGTAACATGCGATTTGATTATTGTCGGCACAACCAAATATAACTATAATAATGACCTGCCTTCGCTCAAACTGCAAACCTTGATATTTCAATTCTTTGAAGTGAGAATTCTGTCGAACATTACAAATAGAGAAGTCAAAATGCAGTGGAAAATAAGAAAGATGTAAGGATGAAAATAATCACGTAACGTTTATCTTCTTTCCCTCTACGAATTTTCCAGATTGCTACTGTATAGAATCTGTATGCCCCTTGCCTTTTCTAATTTCAACAATGCAGTATGATTTTATGATGTCCGACAAATAAAAAAGTAAAATTCCTTTTCTGTTGTGTTGCAAAGCGAGTGTTACAAAATAATTTAGACAAAAAAGGTGTCAGTGTAAAGATGCGATGTGAGACGTGAGACGCTATAAGCCGACTTACATCTGCTGTCATTTGAGAGGTAGGTGTGTTTTACAGGGATCCTATCCAACAAAAGAAAGACGAACTCTTTAAAAAACTACAATCCCAGTTCGTTTACTCACAATAACTCGAGGAGTGTTGGATGGTTGCATTTTCCACGCATAATTTACGCTTACTGCATATCTACTGAAATTTTTTAAAAATCGTATCATTGTCTATCTAAAACTTCGTTGTAATCCGTGTCTAACAGGCTCAATTGCCAATGTGTTTATGTACCTTACTCTCTATTGACGTGGAACGAAAAAGGTTCTTTATTAAAATGCGAAGTAACAAAAAAGGAGCATAGATTTAAAAAGATCCATCGCAAAGCAAGCCTTTATTATTTTTATCAATCTCATCCCAAGTCGTTCAGTCTCTTTCTCTTTTCTGCTCTACACGGAACTAGGCAAATATTTTGGACATTGAATGATGCAGATAAGTATTTAACGATTTCACACAAGAACAATAATCCTGCCAACTCATCCATTGCCCTATTGATGACAATAATATAAGAACAAAGAAAATGAACAATCGAAAACATTTGAATGTGAAAATGACAAAACTTTATGTATTGATTTTACTCTTAAGGATATAACATTATAGTAGTAATATTGCCAACTTGATTTTAATACCAGTCCTACGGATGGATATAACGGCAGACAAACTTAATGACATCAATCAATGCGACAGCGTAAGGAAACTCGCTACTGCAATTTTTGTTGTAGGTATTTTCTTCACGCAAGCAGCTATTAAGGTTATAGAGTAAGCAAAATGGAAAGTTTTTTTGTAAGAAATTGTGTGTCAGGTTATTTATATGCCTACGTACAAATGACATTGGTTAAACCAGTCTTGAAAGGGAACGAAAGGAGAAAATGAAAGTTAAAGACTGGAAGCAGAATCCTAAGAAGTTTCTGTAATGCGTCGATTTATCTGTAAAGCAAGGTGATTCAGGATAGCGTAAATACCTGCTTGCTTAATAATAGCGATGCCCATCCACGCAGCTCCTTTTCACTTATCAATAATAATAAATTATAAAGGTTACCTGTTACTTACTTGTAACTTACTGGGATGGGACATTGTTGCACGAGAACTTCGTGCATCTACTCATTTACACGGCTCTTTTTAACTTTTGTAAATAAATATAAAGATGGTAACGACAACCCGACCATAATAAATTTATGATGTCGTGCATTCACTTTCAGTTTCAGTGTGTAATCGCATCGTCAGCTATTGTTAAACTTTGCTATTATGATTACATTCCGCTCGCATTATGCATGCAAAATGTCCGATTGTGCGTCTAATATTTTTTAAACGGCATGTACTTAGGTCAGTGATAAATAAATGAAAGGTGTAGAACCGAACCAGGGCATTGATAAGCATAAGGTTCACACACTTTATTATAATTACGACTGGTTAGGTTTTCGCTCTTTCCATTGTAAAATTACCTGTTACATACTGTAACCAGAATAGTAACACGCATTTTATAAGCTTGACGGTCATGCAGCGATAGTATCAAACATTTCATTGACTTCTGAACTTCCAAGATTATTAATTTACTTCGATATAATATGTAATTTCGACAAATTCGACATTATCGTCTTGTTCCTTTAGTCATGAGCATTGTGAAGAGTCTTCACCATTCAATCGGTAGTGTCAAAATCTGAGATTGATGAATTCGACATTGTGAACTCTGCAGGTGAATTTCAATTTGCACTGGTTAATCAACGTGAATCAAATAATGTATACAATAGCAAAACAAACTTAATATTAATCTACGTTGAAACTTTCAATGTTCACAAATTATACCTTACATTTTCTTTGTGTAGCTATGTTTTACAATTGTAACCAAATTTAATCATGCAGGACATGCCCATTTGTAGATGTATAATAAAGTGAATAAAATGCAATAGTAATCTATCTAACCCAAAATCTATTTAACAGAAAAAAAATTGACGAAATTGCGACACTTGTCACGTCAACTACAATTAAATTAGCGTTTGATAAATCGTAGTTGCGAGAATAAATGATACAGTCTGATATTTATAGACACTTTTATTGTTCATGAGAGCTTTCACATTCTCAGGATCTCATCAGTCTGCTGATGCTTGAGTGGTTGACAGTGTGTGAAATTTAAGTCTTCTCATTGCCGCTGCGTGTCTTGCGAGTATAGGTGTGCAGCAAAATATTTCCCTTTAATCTTCTCAAAAGGTAATTATCAATTATCTACTATGCTTCTATATCATACATAATGTACGTATGTACGCAATATTCATGTTTTCATATGCAAGTAAATACATATTACAAGTGTGACTGCAGTTTTTAATGGTTCATTTGGTTTCCACCTACGGTGTTTATTATCTATTCCATACACCGCACCCTAGGAGCTCCCGAACTGTGTAATACGAGCCTTCTTATTTAAGTAAAACTTAATTATAGGTATACATTACAAACTTGTCGCTATGTTGGCAGCTAGAATCAGAAAACACATGCATAATTATTGCCCAATGTGCAATAACACTCCTTCTTGAAAGACGAGGGATCAATAATTAAAATCATGTCGATGATTCCATTTTACCAACAAGTAACATATAACAGCAGCATACAGTTATGTGTGTATTGCAAAAATTTGAATCTTAAATTTCATTAAACCACTTGCATATACATGAAGTCTCTATTGTTTCACGTTGCGAACATAAATAAAAATTGGTTGCGGTGACATTCATGTTCTTTGAAGAGGACGTGTTTATTTGTATGGTAGCTTGATAATATTCCCTGGTAACAATACAGAATGCTAAAGTAAGACTTTTCATTCAGTTTCACACTTGAACTTTGTACAAAGGGAAAAATAAATGTTGCAAAATCAGAATATTGCAAACACATTTCGTTCGCTGTCACCCCACACTAACGTAAACTGAAAACAAAAACATTGTGTTGTGAAATTTACAACAAAGAACTACATACATATATTAAGAGATAAGAATCAATTACATATTTGTGTTGCCACCCAAAGAAACCGGGCTTAAAATAAATAATCGCAGGTTTATGTATACTTTACGCAATGAGGCTCAATCTAAACATCTTGTATTACATGACAAATGTAAGTAGAAAACGACTAATTCTCTTTTAGTGATTTTGCTTTGACAACCTCCTAAAGACGCCATCTGACTCAATTAATCTATAAAAATCCACCCTGATAGGCCATTTATCATAAATGTGTCACTTAAAAATAATATGTTGCTGCTAAACTACAATAAGTAAACATTAATGTAAACACTAATGCAATTATTATCCCTCGTAAAATGGGCAGAGGATTGTAGAGTTATCATCAGTCACATAACAAGGATTTTTGGTTTTCGAATTAGTAATTAATGACACTATTGGCACCAGCTTTTGCAATCGTTAAATAGGAGGGTGTTAGTAATTTGAGCTTTACACGTATTTAATATCACCGAAGCATTATAATAATAAAGAAAATGGAAGTAATAAAAGTTGATACTTCAAAAGATTCAGTAACAAAGCACGAAGAAATAAATAAAATGGGACTCACGCTTTCATCACGTTCACTTTGCTTATGTAATTCTGTAATAATTTGTAGCTAAAGAATTACAGACTTGATAATAAAATACAACGGAAAATCTTTAATAATGAGTCATAAAACTAAAATGAAAAATACTTCTTTGGCAAAGGAAAGAAATCTTCTATGGTTATGTTATTTTAAAAGAAGCAACAATACAAGCAAATCTCTTGTGGTGGAAAAGTCGGCTAGGAGAGGCAGTGGCAACGATTAGCAGACGACTTTTAAAGGAAATATCCAAAGAAGGAATCGATATTTGTACCACTGATGATGTATGCGAACAAAATGCAGCATTAGTCATCTTAGGTGAAATTAAGGACATTGATCATTACATGATTAAATCGATGGTTATGGAGGGATATGCATTATAGTTTCTATTAATTAGGACTTATCTGTTTCTTAACCACGAGTGAAAGGTATAATCCCTCATCAACAAGGCTAATTCTAAATTGATCTTCAAAGAAATTTTTAGCTTTAAAATATTACTACCTTGAGACTGATTTGTAAATGGGAGGGACAGTATTAAAGTAGGTTGTTGGCTGATGCATCAGAGGCACTGAGCTGGATATCTAGAGAAAATGCTGCAAGCTGAGAGTACACCTAGATAGATTGGAAAGATAGAGCGTGACAGTTATGATCTTCTGATTGAAATCTATTAAGACTCAGGAATTGCTTGCAAAATACCAGAGAGATTATTGCATAAAATGGCTAATTGAAGTAAGCGGATGAGTAAGTGGTTTATTGGGTTTAAGAAAGATGCTATTAGCCACGTAATAGTTTGAGCCTAGCTGTGAAGCTGACTACGTGCCACTACATAATCAAATATTCAAAATGCTAGTCCACGAGTTATGACACAAATTTCATTGCAGTTGCATTGTTCCGAAGCGGATTGCGGATATGATGCATGGGAAAACAACAAGGTTACATAAAGAATGGCTACATGTTTTGTCACTTTAGTTGTTTCAAAACTAAAAATAATAATGCATCATCTTCATTCTGATCGAAACTGCAATATTTGCAGATTTATCAATGGATATTGCAAACACGAACCGCGAAAGTGCAGTTACGTTTATTTACATATTTATTATTGTGGCACTTTCTGAATTTTAAATATTAAGGAAGAAGAAATGAAGTCCTGACGTGATGGAGAGAAACGATAGAGTTCATCACGTTTCCCATAAAATGAATTATTAAATTCAAAAAATGCTCTTATAGGAAGGAAAAGATATGTATGTGTAATTCATCATTATACTGGTACAGTATAATCGAAAGTGGGGTAATTCGTAGTAGATTGATTTTTTATTAACAGTATAGACGTGTCGCATCATTGAAGTTTGATTGGCTGCAAACATGAGCATTGCATTGTCAACAGAAAATTGAGGTGCGAGCTCTGAAGAAGAAAATGAAACGATCATAAATTTAGTTTGGTATCTGATTATAAACAACAATTTTATTAACGAGAAACACTTATCAAATACATACAATCTTTAAATCTATACCATTACAATTGTTTGTAAAATGGCAACATCGAGGGGAAACGAACCATTTACCGAGTCGCTTTGGAAGGGCTAAGGTTTACGTTTGGCTAAATTCAAGTCAACTATTGAATTACAATATTCTAATTTACTTTGCATCAAGCATGAAATGCTGGATGTGTGAAGTATAATTCTTTAATCATTCGTGATGAAAATTGCTAAATACCCAAGTAACATACAGCATGTTAGCAAGTTAATGATTCAATGTACATCTCTATTAACTAACAACACTTTAAAATTAAGTAGTGTAACACAAATGTAGATATACATACGTAGATACAGAATGTATAATCAGGAACACTTCGCAATCGGAGTGGAGTAAATGCAGGCAAGTATGACTGAAACGTCATACCAAGAGTGTTCATGATGTAATTACTAATATCTAAGCATGTATTAACATTCGTGGCTTATTTCATGACGTTATTCTAATCATCGCTTTATACAGAAAAGCATGAGAATTGGATTTTGAGTCTCTTTGGTGAACAAAATCTCAGCCGATGAAGAATGACTTGAGAATAAGAAGTCAAAAGAAGTAAAAGAAGAAGAGAATCGTAAGAGAGGAAGAGTAATTAAAAGTCATTTGACGATCCAGAAGGGTTGCTACCGGAGCCGCCGCTGGAGGTCTGTGAAGTGGATGAGGAAGAATCCGAAGAATCCATACCCATAATTGTGCCAAACCATAGGGGCTGCTTCCTGGTGTTCAAATTCCCACTGCTTCCCACACCGAACTTTCGAGCTAGATACTGAAAGATACAACATTCTAATGAATGATCATCGTTTTATTCATATTCATCAACTCTATTTTGCACCACCATGAATCACGTTGAGTTCGTGCCTTTGTTCAATGAATGTTAACAATCTTGGCGTCGGTCTTTACATAAAAAAATGTAATCATAATAATTACGAACAGACCCTGCCAGCAAAGATTCTATAGATAGATATTCTGTCCGGTGAACTATGTTAATTCGTAGCCAACGACTTCAGAGGGATTCGTGGTTTGTAGAATGAAATATCATACAGAATAGAGCAATTGTATGAGCGAGTAGATGGTTATTGAAGATAATGTTTGTATAACAGAAAAAAGTACTTTTTCAAGGAAGATAAAAAGTACTTAGCGTGAAGGATCGATCCCGGTGGTCCAACAAAAAGGTGAAAAATATGTGTGTAAGCTGCCTTGATTACTAAATTTCGTTCTCGTGAATGAAAGTGGGCACCTCTGGCCACCCTGATTTCCCTTCTGTGTAGGTATGTACACTAGACGTAATAATGGTCTGTGAACATCGTCTTTCAAATGATAGCGTCTCTTTGTGCCTTTTCGCTGGACTGGAATACTACTACCAAGAACTTACAAGTTTACTTTAACCTGGCCACTAATGCAAAAATATGCTGTACCGACCATTCCCAATTGGAATTTCAGTTAAATTCCACGATTGGTCAGGGTAAGCACGCTGGGGCATTTTGAATCAACCATGCAAAAATTACTGTCAACATGACTACACATAATTTCTTAATGAATTAACATTTAAAAAAGCTTACTTGGTTGTAATCCAAAGTTCTGAGTCTGGCTTGGGCTTGAGGATTCATGTTCATTTGAATATGACTTGGGAAGAAACCCAAATCAGAAATATCTGGATTTAAGTAAGCATTTTCCAAATCTACTAATCCAATTGGAGATCCTGATGTTGCCGGACCGCTTCGTTTCCCATTTGTCCATCCTCTGCTGTATTGGAATGTTTGAGCCTGTGCCGTGACAATTATGCACAGTACGGCTAGGCAAATCGTTGGCCAAGAGGTGAGTGCTCGACGACTTTTCCTGTAAGCAATAAATAAAATATCGTCGAGCTCCGTCACATTATCGTTCATATTCCATAAACGAACAGAACTTAAACGTTACTAATATACATGTATGTAGTTGAGAATTTTTGTGAAATTTTGCACAAAAGTGTAACGTCAGCTGTAGATAAGATTTCAACTAATTGTATGCAAATAACAATTAAACCTAGAATTTTCAGACATAACCTACAGTCAAAGGAATGTTTTAGGACATAACCAATTTTGATACTTGAAACATTTGGAACTTCAATTGCAAGACAGCTTCCTTATTTTTATTTGTAGGCTGGGTGTTGCGAAAAAACTCCACATTCAACATTAAAAAAAGACTAAGGGGAGAAAGGCAAATTAAAAGTAAATCAAGCAATTGCGCAATGGCGGAAACTACTAACAGCCGACTCCGAAGACAACTGTCTACTCGGAAAAGGTTGACCGAAGCAAGTATGCTGGAAAGCACCACAGGAAGCCGATTTGGAGCTACTACTTCAAAATCTGGAAAAGATCCCTCTCCTCCACTTCCAACAAAACCGCGATTGAACTCAGCAGAATTACTAAAAATTATGGATCGCATAGAGAAGGGAAATTACCAGAAAACGTTGGGGCGTGAGCAGTTTTACCAAGAAAAAAACGTTAACGAAGAGGCAAAGATGCGTTGTAAGCAAAATCTGAAGTCAGTTTTTGAAAATCTTGGCCCTGGCACGTCGCAAATGTCAATGCAGTTTGGTCAAACTGAACCCGTCTCGAAACCTCACCGTGACCTTACACTTGCCTCACCTAAGGAAGTCATATTCGAAGATTTATGGATGGAATTTGCAACCGAGATTGAAGAAAATTACTCTGAAATGCCACAATACATTAAAAAGTTGGACACTTGGTTAGTTTTATTGTTTACCACACTACGACATTTACTAAGATGTGCTGAATTGAAGGCAAAAACAGAGTTTGAGAAGATGCTACCTCAAAAACTAATGGGTATTTATCATTGCCATATTTAATTCAAAATTTGCAAATACAAGACGCTCAGGTTAACCATATTTAAAAATCTTTTTAGTTCGTTTCCTCAATAATATCGAGAGATCCTTCAAAGCAATGGATAAACTAAACAAAAAGTCGACCTGGGAAATGGTGGACCTCTTTTGTGATAAAAAGTTGACTGGAGTTCCAAGCGCTGCTAAAAAAGATAACGTTTTGCACTGTGATGTGAGAGATCGTGAAAGAGTTCGAGATGCCTTAATGAAGTTGAACGGTTTGCTACAGGGTCTTTCGAATAGCAATAAACAGATAAACGAGAAGCCCGTTGATCTCCCTGTTATAATAAGAAAGCTGGTAAGGAAAATAAAACTTCAACTTAAATGGATCAGTTGGACAACATAATGAGATTATAATGCATTGTATTGTAGGGATGAAAATGTTAAAATTAATTAATTTAATATTTAAATTCGTTTTTTACAGGAGATGCTGCTCAGTGGTTACGAAGAGCAGCTGAAGCTGTGCGATACTGAGAGTAGGAATTATTATGAGTTGTCCAAGAAAATACTATTTGTGGAAAAATATCTGGAGCGTGATGACGACAATAAAGATGAAGAGAGTTGCGGATTGGATGATTCTTATGGTTCAGATGAAAATGAAAGCTGGTTGAATGGTCTATCGGATGAATCTCCTTAATGAACTTTATAGAACTTACCTATGCTAATTTTGTCACAGTTATCCTCTTCGTAATTTCACAAGGGTAAAACTTGGTGGTCGTGAATAATGATTAACTTGTATAAATATGTACTATCTATTCAAATCAATACGAACTAAATACAAATTAATGAAACGCCAATTCAAAATAATCAGTTACGTTTTTACAAACGTTGTCTTTGTGTTGGGTGGTTCCTAACAATCGTCACTGCCTTTAAAATAAGTTCCTAAAATTATTCAACATTCTACTCGTAGAAACACTGAACCGCATTAGTACACACCATAAAAGTAGCCAATGAAATTGATCTCATAGCGTGCTGCATCTAGTGACTTATTATAAAATATATCTCAAGTATCCAGAATTGTTCCTGAAAATACCAGAATGTGGATGCACTACATTCCATAAACTCGTTTTTCTTATTGTAAGCACGTTGCGTTCTAATCACATATATCATATATCAATGCTTGAAACTCATGGAACAGGAAAATGCCGAATATTACATAACACGCACAAGTACTAACGGGTTCAAGCAACCGACAATCCCTACGATATAGTTACATGAAAACTATAACGCCTACGTCTTAACCTCTCGACAAATTATTCCAGCCAACACTGTTCCCTTGATCTCAACTTACAGGTTATTAATTCCTCCTAATTAGATGTCTCAATCAATAAGTTTGCAGCTTCTGGTTTGCCTAGTTGCTTACGATAGAATGAGTTGAAGGTTCTGTCTGAGTCGGAGCAAGTGTTCAGTCTTTGTTGCATGGGATTAAAGTATTTGCAAAGTAGACCATTTCTTTGGAGTGCATTGCAAAAATTTTACCCCCAGACACATGCACTGCTTTGTCCTTAACTCATTGCAAATGACATTTAGGTACGATTCGATGAAAATAGCACAACTACTTTTAGCCGTTAAAAATTTATGAAGTCGGATACTAATATATATTCCAATTGCCTACGTCATGTCTGAAAAAATTGAATGTGTAATATAATAAAATGTTAATGGGTCTTACCTTGAATGGGAGGACTTCGTCACGGGAAGGACAAGATTTCTTGGAGTGTTGTTACTGGTACGCACAGTCATTTTTGATAATTATAATAAATTATTGAGACTGCTTGGATAAATTAAACAGCCTTGGGGGTATTTTAAAGTATTAAACTTAACTCGTCTGTGAGGTGGTACTGACCACTTTAAGCAGTAGACTAAATATTTTAATTTGGAGCCGTATTTTAATTTAAGCTTGACGATATTTTTAATAGTTGTGAACTGTCGCTGGTGTTATAAAGACGTGATGTGATCAGGACAAACGAAAGAACCTGTGTGATCACCATGGAGGCAAACTTTCCCCCCTTTATATATAACACAAGATAGGCTGGATATCTTGTATTAGAGCAGTGTTGATTCGGGTTTGTTCCAATTATAAGCTCGAGACATGGGTGGATAATTAGTAAGCATCGCATCATCCCACCACCACCGCCGGAAAACACATCAGAAGCAGATAATATATATATTTACTCTCGCCATCCAAAATTACTCATTTCAAATTCCGCAACTGACTTGAAACAAAAGACGTGAGATTTATCGAAAAAAAATATTTCCTTCAATATTACACATTGTAGTGATAATGTCACAGTCGTAGCTAATGTAATGTAATGCATGTACAGTTTGGAAAATATTGTCGCCTCACACTCACACTCACACTCTCAACCCCGTATTTTCTGAAAATCCTTGTCGCTTCTGCCGAATGAATTGTATAATTACACGTTACCTTGTGGATTCATCCTCAAACACATTTCTTGCAGTTAATAGTGGGAGGCAGGGAGGCTTCTGTCATGACGTATGTAAGTGTTGAGGGCCAAACTACACATTTTCGAGGCACTTGACTACCGCATTGCCCTGTAATTTGCAAAAGTGTTCAACCACAATATTTTCTATAAAACGAGGAATACATGAAAGTGATTATAAAAGCGAACTTGCTAATTTTCACCTCACTTTGTATTTAAAGCAACTTTCAATTACCACTCATGCGTCTATAATTTGCAAAGGTGGGCTATAATTTCTATGTAAAACCAGAAGGCTTTACGCTGTATTAAAAGTGAAAGGTAGGAATAGAAATTTCCATTCTGCCTCTTCCATTATCCTCGGCGTCAACATCATCAAATACAGTAGTTAATTTCTTTCACACTAGTACTAGAATGAATGAATGAGCAATAATTATACGGGATAATTAAACCACTTGTTTTGTAATCAGTTATTTTGAACAAATGACCAAAGTATCCAAATTCATTGGCACAATAATATGAATTTAGTGGGCTCAAAAAGGCGTAAATTGGATTCGTGTTAGTTTCTATTCTATGAACACCTCCGTTTGCCGACGTCAAAATGTAATTTACCCATTGAAATGGATTTCAGATATGAATGAAAAAGTCTTCCAATTTCAAGAGAAAACGTGATAATTTCATATTGGAAATAACAAAGTGTGTTTGGTAAAGGTTTGACCAAATAGTATTTTCGTACCCACGAAGGAACAAATAATATTTTCAAGTGTACACACCTTAACCAATTGTGTCAAATTGGACTTATACCCACTCAACTTTGACTGGTACTGTAAGGGTATAGACTTAATGTTAAAATTGAAAATGCGCAAATAATTAGACAAAGTTGCATAGGAGGGCAGGCGAACTCAACTCACAGTCAGTAATAAACTAACACAACAAACAGTTGGCTATTAAGAGGAAACTTTAATTTTTCTTATATGTAATTATTTGTTGCTCACGGAATAATTGTTGGCAAGTTCTAGGCTACACCTGTAGCTGTAAAAGTCTAGCCTATTTATCTCCTAGATTTGCGTGCTTTAATATAACACACAATGATCTACATAATCAATAATTAAAAATCCGTTTGATGACCATTAAGATACAAAAATAGATAACCTGGATAAAATACACGTTAAATGAAGCTTTGGACATAAATCAATGCGTCGTAAATTTCGTGTATTCAATTGAGGACAATTTAAAAGCCAGTTGTCTCGTACAATTTCATTACAAAGTACACCTGTTACTTTCAATTAACGAACCCATTTTAAGTAATTCTTAAGTCAAATACAGAAGAAAACTGACAATATCAAGTTTTGTAGAAAACTAAGTACTTAACGTCCACCGTCATAAACATGCATTTATCTATTGCGAGGTTTGTATTGAGGCTTTGGTCATTATCATAATTAAAGACTGGCAATTGTTAGATACACATCATACAAAATAGTGTAAATCATTTCATACCTGACAAGGTAGATAATTTGTCACTACTACTTAAAAAATATAAAAATGCATGCCCTGTTTCATTTGCAAAGTGTAATAAATAATTACACCAACATGCAAAGTCTGGATCTAACTGGACGGCTTTAGCGTTGTTCGAATGGAAAGAGAGAAAGGGAAGCAGGTGGGTAATTTTTGATGGATGGATCATGCAGGTTTTCATAATGTATATAAAGACAAAGGTGACAGTAATCTTTATGTTATAAGCGGTATATGTATTATTATACGTTTTTAAGCGAATAAGCGATATAATCTATTATTTATTGCCATTCTCAATTTATAACGTTTTCTCTGTTTGAAACTAATTATTGGCGCACAGAATCGTATCGATAAATGTATGGAACAAGTGATGACTTCAACAGTTGGTGGATGGGTCACGTAAAATGTCAACACGTTACATTCAAAAACAGCTTCAACTGTCTTCCCAGTAATATTTTAAATTAAAACTTTTAATCACATATTGCCACACGTTCATTTCTGTGTTTCACAGCATTTTCAACGCTGCAATTTGATACCATAACGATTATCTGTCAAGAGCAACAAAAATTTAATTGCTATGACAATTCCTTGTTTAAAAACTAAAAAGCTATTTATGAACTTTTAAGCAAGTATGTTTTAAAGTTTAAAACTGTCGAAACTGGTGACACTATATTTTTCGCACTGTTAGCTTAATTACGCGTTTTTACTATACTTTTACTGTAATGGTACATTACTCGCTAATTCGTTTATTCGAAAATGTAGAATATTCTTGATATTTGACATATGCAGAAGAGACATTATTTATTTTTATGTATAAGAGTGCCCAAAAGTGGATTGGGTGTAGCATTGGAACCCGTAAGTATATTTTTTGAAACATCGATTTTTTCTCTCGATAGTTGTTCAATAACACTAAATATTGTATAAGAATTATTAAATATATAGATCGCCAATTGCTCGAGTTAAGGAATTCGTCAAAGAGAATTGAAGAAAAGAAAGGTAGCAGTAGGCGACGATGTAGTTTATTCATCAGTGAAGACCTGGCTGTGAGTGAAAGGACATACCGTCGACTGGACATGTAATCATTTACAAGCAGAAGCAAAGCCACAGCTGCAACTTGCAGCCTGCAAGTGACTCATGGAAAAACAACAGAAGTTATGATCATAGTTTATTTATACGAAATAGACTTAAACTATAATTATTTCCTTACCTTAGCATGTACAAAGCCTTATGAAAAATTCTTGAAGGTTTCTCGCGTCGGCTTACCATATAATGATTCCGAAAGGAGGCATCACAATAAAATGTAATCAAACTATTGATAATCTCTTTCGCATGACCTATTGGGTCTTTCCAACCATTTTAATATAAAATCATTATTTCTTTCTCTTGTCCCATCAGTTGGATTTCTTCAGTTCGATCGACCGGTCACATGACTGAAAAACAGACTGATGGCCAGTTTGCATGCTCTATTCGTCAGTCGCCACTCTCCGTTCGAATGTGAGATCCCCCAATCTCGAGCGAAGAGTGTTTCTAGAAGCATCTTTTAAAGTTTTAACACAGCACAAAGTTTTCACTTCATATTTCTGTTATAAGTTTTCTCTAGAATTACATACATTGTACATTGTTCGTGACTAAAAATGGAATTTAGCTTCAACGGTATTTTTGACTCTGACACGTCGATTTGGGACACCGTTGTTTTATATGTGCTGCATGTCGGAATTACAAAAACAACGAAATTTATGCTTAGAAAACCAGTGATTGTTAGGGAACGTGTTCGACCTTCTCGAATCTACCTTAATATATCTCATTGAGTATAGTTTTTAAATATTTAAATTTTTATTTATTCGTAAATTAGGCAAAGAAGCAGTGACTAACAAAAATATTGATCTCAAAACAGTTCAAAGCATATTACTATATTATTTTGTTTGTATAGTAGACAGTTATTTATGTCAAATTTTAAATTAACACCAAGGATGCGAGGTTATCACAAAAGCCCAAGTTTGATGGAGGATACGTCAGGTACAGGTTAGTAAAACATTTAAAGTTTTATACGTATATTCGATAAACCATAACGTTAATAACCGGGCAACTAACATTTAAAAAGAATAGAGTAGCTGTTGCTTCTTTTAGGTACATTAAACCCAATCCCAAAGTAGTCAACTATTAATGTAGCAAGATTATTGTGACAAACAAGGATCACGAATCTGCTGTTTGATACATAACTGCGCATAATTCATGGAACTTTTCAAGTTTATGATGTGTTTAATGAGATTTATCAGGCGCCTTCTTTTTAGCCAACTAATAAGTGTCAGTGTCGGTGTCAACAGTCAGCAGTTGCACTGCTGATAATAAAGGTCATGTTGTCAAATACACGCGGAAAATATAGTTATTGATAACTATAACTTTCATTCTAAAGTTTCTGTAGGTACTTTAGCAATATCAGTCAAGTCTCATTTTCAAACTCGTGTATAAAAATAAGATTAAATATCATAAAAAGTTGGTTAAAACAAGATTTGTACAAAATAAAGCGTTATTTTTATTATAACACAACTTACCGGTCCATAAGGTGCTAGATAATCAATAGATTGAAATTGAATGATAATATTTTAATTGGACAGGATCCGGTACGGATCACGGGATTCAATGATAAAGAAGTTTGTTACTATTTGTTTTGCAGTGTAACGTAGCCGTTATACAGTTAAATTGTAAAATATATCATTGACGGTTCTGCGATCTTTTGAAGTATATATAAGTTGTAGCGAGATCATTTTTTGCATTATTTGCATTCCTCTAAATCTCAGTAGGTGGCACTAACGAGGATACAGTGCAGTTTGGGCTACTTTTCTTTATATTTTGCTTCTAATGACTCCGATTTCTTCCCTAATCAATTTACTGGATACTTTACGAAATACACAGCGGCTAAGAAATGGTTTTTGTTTCCAAATTTGATCTTTTAATTGATCAAAAAGTCATGTTAATGTAGTGTCAAATTTTTTATTAGGAGATACACTGGAGGCCGTTGATAATTATTGGAGCAACCGAAGAACTCTTATCTCTTGCATATTAAGCTAAATTTCTAAATTTCTTACAACAAATTACCATTTGTGCGAGGTACTCATCGTTGCTGCCTACCACCATAAGGAATTTGTTTGTATCCACATATTTGTACTTCTTGTTTTATAAAGTTCATTTACTTGTTCTCCACAAGAATTAAGAAGTTTATTGCGTATTTACAAAGGAAATAGTTTGTTAGTTTTAAATAACATAACTCCTTTTCAGCAACGCCTTGTTTACTTGCCTGCTTTCATTATTTTTATTTATAAATAAATATGAGATTTTTTGCTATCATCTCAAGCTATAGCTGTTTTAAAAATCGTCAGATTAGCTAAATTATTATCACTTACTAAAACTCCGATTTGAAGTACGATTTTCAACTACAATTAAGTCACTGACAGTATATTTTTAATGGGGACCCAGTGTCTAACGAAACGACAGGATAAGGCAGCATAAGCAATTTGGTTTTTATTTGATGTCAGATGTATCACTTCATAAAGTATTATCAACTAATCCACAAATGTTTATTATAACTTTAATGGTTTTCATTACGTGTCAAATATGTAGCCTTGTTTTAACATTAGGGCCATCCAGAAAAAAACGTAACGCTGCTTAACATAAGCGGGATAGCCCTGTTGCCTTATCTTTCACATGTTAACTGAGCGTTACGTTTTTTCTGGATGGCCCCTAAAGCAGACCAATACGATTTATAATAAATACAAACAATAATTTTCTTAGGATCTGAATCCAAATACTCATCTTACATTTCATTTTCAACTAATGAGTTGATTTAAGTAAAAGCTTAAATTCTAAAAGGTACTCTGTACCGTAACTTATGGAAAATTGTAGCCACTGTGAATTAATAGGAAAATCCTGATAGGTGTGACAGACCCAGCTTGAAAAACTCTCATCTGCATTACTTTATGGCAACAGAAACAGAAAATACAGAGTGAATCATAAAACTGTCATCAAGTTTAGCTGTGTTTATTTGTTTTACTGTGGTAGTCACTCGTGTCTCGGTGAATCATCATCTAAATACGTGGATCATTGTACGCGAAGAAGAACTTACAATTAGTAAGACGATTATCATTTTAGCAGCTTGATGCTGAAATGCGAGACAAAAACAGAAAAGGGCAGTACTGAAAAATATAAAATTCTACCTCCATTTGGCTGGAAGCTAAAATTTGAGTTTTCTGTGTCTTCCTGAGAACTTTGTCTGCGTAACGAATATCATAAACGTTTGAATCGTGCAAACTAAATCGCAGTTAAGCTTGACAAATTCATCGAGAAAATATCACACCAATCATACGGCAGAAAAATGCTCCTTTGACTGTGATCTAACTTTAGTTCTTGTTCCACGACATGGTATGAACAAATTCTCGCATTAGCGAATGGCGCATACCATGTTGAATTTACTTGGCATAATTTTACTTATCAGGATTGTGCCACTTTACTGACCCCGTGATGTTGGTATCAAAGTTGTCCACAGGTTGTTAGTATTCAATCAATTGGATTGGAGCTTAGATGTTTAAACTGAATTATATTTGGAATAGTTTTACGATCGTATGTCATGTCATGATTATCGTCGTCGCCGTGATACGAATTCGGCATTGAAATGTTTTCCTGTAAAAATTAATCCATTAGCAGGGTAGTGGAAAATTAATTCATTCTTTTTTTGTAAAAACATTTATTTAAATAATTCTTTATTCGTCATGTCAAATTATACGCTAGTTTCAGAATATTACAATGATTAGATGTGAGATTATGATTTATGTCTAAAAATATACACATATCACGGATACATATTTACAAATTTCGAAGGACACATTTTTCCATTGATTTTACAACACAGCGTGTGTGTCTTAGCTTGATCGCTCGTTGCCCTGCTTTATATGCGTTAGCACTAACACTTTTTTAACTAGCCTAATGTTTTATTATAGTATTACTATGTGATTGAAAACATGTAGAACATCCATCGTCTAAAAAGATTGATTTGGAATTGATATAATAAAGAATTTGCCAGTTATCCTCTTACTGTGTATAAAAATCAAACGAATTCTATAAACTGTATGATGAGGATCAGAGTTGAGGATGGTATGAAATGAAGCCTTCAGTTAATGAATAAACAAACTTTCGTTATCTCTTTTTACTTATTGACAATCAAAAATTAAATCTCTCAATGATGTATTAATGAGTAGCAGACTGAAAACAAAACTAATTTTTATTATTCGTAAATTGAAAATACATAAGCACCGCTTTACACAAAATAATAAAAACGGGCAATAATTGTAGACTGGGAAGCTGCATATGTATCATAAATCTTTTTAAATATTTATGTTTGATTAAGGCCCCCTTTTCAAAACTATTAAGCCGCAATAACATGCATTTCCTCTGCCTGTAGCGTGTAATTAGCACCACTGTAATGAACTATTTCTCCGTATTTCCGTTTATTGGACTAGAATGATACTACAAGCGTGTTTAGATAAATGAGTGTTGACGTCCTCATTACACCTGTATATTTTAATTTGCAAGTGCTATGGCTATGAAATTGTTTACAAAATCCTATGCTGCGCACTTTACAGTACACAAACACATTTAGGCATTGAGCAGATTTATTATGTACACACAATGCGTTTGTTTCCTTCATGAGAGCCTTTGTTTATTTAAACACTTTGAAAAATTCATGCAATGGTGTGTATTAACGAAGCAACCAAAAACTGCTTAAAGCGATAAGCCCTGCCAGAGTTCAGCATTTAGTGGCACACTGCATTTTGTAACATGGACTAATAAAATTATGCACACAACAACGCCTTTGTTGTCTAAGTTGTTCAACCAACCTTCGCTGTTTATTAAAACGATCGTATAAAAATTGCCAACGCAATTCTCACGATTTACTTTTAGGTAATGTACGAGTCCGCGACTTACCTCTACGAATTGCATTTTACTTCAATACCACACTTCAATATTACATAAACGAATCACGTAATATTTGATACTACCAGAGCTTCGTATCTTTGGCTATTAAGCGTTGTTCGGGGCTTGTGCCAAATTTAACTAATTCAATGTTTCTGTACAATAAAATGGCGTACAATATACATATTTTACCTGTTGCATTCATAAATAAGCAGAAAATCTGTAGGGAAGTTTAAACCCTCTTCTGACAAAATAAATTTTATTTTATGATGTAGCTAATGTAAGTAAATTTTTATTCTTAGATCTACACTATGCACCGTTCGCATCTAAAAATGTGTCAGTAATTTATAGGGTTACGGTATCAATTAGCTAATATGTCGGTCTCATACATCTCCGTATCTACTCATCAAAATGTTAGTACCAACCATGTCAGCTCAACTGCAATAAAAACAACCTTCTTCAACTTTCAAATAATTTTAAATTCATTGTGACATAATGTTTGATGTAACTTCTTCAGCACTAAATCGTGATAATATGGGTTCCTTCATTACGGTATTCACATTAGGTATTTATTAATGGAATGAGATTTGTGATTAACACTTAAGTGCTACTGAATACGTTACCCAGGTAAAAACGCATAAAATATTTAGAAAGCATAATTTTGAATTTAGTTAAGACCAATTACGATGCTTGTTTGCTTAAAGTTAAATGTAGAGAAGAGAAGGAAGGATGTGATTTGATTACTCGATTACATTTGGTGGATGAAAGTAGCTTCGGGAATGTAAATTCAGAAAATGCAATAAACTTAACATAAAATGCATAGCATAGCAAACTACAGTTCATTGCATCACCAAATAATATAATTGATTCTACTAGCGGAATCTAGTTTTTCCTAGCCTTTGAAAAATTATAATTTAATACCGATTTACGTAATAATATTAGGTATCTAAGACATACTACATTTATTATGCGTGGTTTAATTCCAATCATGAGTAATCTAAACAGACTCATAACTGCTACAATGGCAATCACTTTGTAGATCCTTGTAGATTAGATGAGTGATGAGTTCAATTAGATAAATGATAATCATTTGGCCACATTGCCGACTCGGTTGCAGAGCAATTAATATATTCCTAAACAAGATTTGTATATGAATGGGCCTTATGCTATGCCACATATATGTGATACTTACATGTGGTATGATTAATATTATTAAAATAAAGGAATAAACGGAAAACTGAAATTTATCATAAAATAATGGATTAGTCACTTCATCAAACAAAGATCATACATATTTAATCTGAAATATATAATCTTTACAAAAAATATAATGATAAATTTGATAATTGTCCATAAATTCTCGAATATGTTCTGTATGCGTTATTGAGGCTTCCTAACTACATATGCATATGATTTCCTACAAACAAGGAAATACATTGTTAAGTATTTGCTAACGGTTAAACTCAAAGTACAGTGGATGTAAAAATGGACAAATCAATGACGATAGTTCCTCTTGCATTTTGAACAATACAAACATAGCCTTGTCGTGAAACTAATGTTACTTAAATGAATGTACTTGAAAAACGCTGTGTTGTGGTGTTTACTTGCCTATATGTAATTGTGCACTTTTTGAGGGTACGGCGCTAAGCGAAATAATAATAATAATAATAACGGCTTTCAGTCTCACACACAATGATGGTATGACGATAATGCTGACGCTGCTGCCTTGTGGTTGGGGTGATGGTGAGTGGTCACAATAATAATAAAAGTGATGATGGTGATACTCAAATTTAATGCATGCAGTAATGTAACAATAAACGCAGGACATAACGGAATGAAGGCCTGGCTTTTGATTATGGCTTGTAGGCACACATCTTTCAGCGGCAGTCATTGTACGAAATGCGCAGATAGGCAGATAAATAGTATCTAGTGCTTGCTTTGCCTGAGACTTGAATGAATGTTGAATTCTTAGAGATAAAACTGAACAATGCGAACCTTTGTTTCAATCACTTTGTATCACTACGCATTTCGAGTAAACAACGCAAATAGTACAATCATTCATATCTTTAATGAACGCATTGTGGATATCACTGTGTATATCTCATTTATGTATGCTATACAATACAAAGAACATGAATCAGCTACGATCACAATTAGCGTAGTAAAAATTCTCCGAGTTTTCCATTTAAATTTGTCAGGTTTGCCTACTCTCTACTTGCCACCTCTCATAACATTTTTTTCATGTGAGTAGCCTTCCTTGCATCTTCCAATTGTCATCTCTTTATTATTCAGCTTTTGTGTTTATTTGCAATTATTATGCGCAAGTGATTGATTCGACTCGCTTCTAATGACGATGATAGTTCTAGTACATAGCTTAGCTCTTGTTGCTTCCTCACAAGACAAATAAACGTCCCTTTGGTGTGCTACTATGCAATTATACTTTCAATCGATAATTCGTTGTTCAATTGTTGTAAACTGCCTTGCGGAGACGAATCGATGTATGTATTTTGCATTTGCAACTCCCATAAGCGCACAATTTTGTACAAATATTAGCATTAACTGGATGGATGGATGTTCCCAAAATCGTTAACATTAATTATATGTCATTTGACGGTGTAGTCATCGAAATAATTACAATGAATAAACTAAAACTGTGTCTACATTTCAAAACACTTTCATCAGCCTTCCATTTGGCATCGTGTTTTCTGCTTAATATCTATATTCAATTTTTAACTGTATCATCATAAAACAATTATATATGAATTAGCGTATACATTTTATGGGGTGAAGAGAGAATATGCAAATTTTAAGTAAATAAATTGTTTCCAGACTAAAATACGCAATATTTCCAATATGCATGGGTAATACGGTTTATCGTTATTCGCATTTATTTTTATTCGTTTCGTACTGCTGCAAAAGCAGGACACTACCTGCCTATAGGATTCAAGTTTTACAATTTGAATACTGATGATTCATAGTCATGCAGAACATCGTGTAATAACTGACACAGTAATGCCTCCCACAACAGTTAAATGATGGCAGGCAATTTCAAAAGCACAGACGTTCGCATAGGTAGTTTAGTTCACGTCTGGTGATCTCTACAGTAGTAAGCCTCATGTTGTGTAATGTAATCATTCAGTATCTCATTGTACCAGTGCTATCTACCAACTACAGACGTATAGGTAAGATAACTTGACTTCACTTACCTGCCCACGATACTATTCTATCGGGTATTTCTAAATGTGCGTTTATATGTGGTGTGAATTTTTTTCCTATAAAAAAGCCTTACAATTGTGGTGATGCACAACCTCTAACAAATGGCTGTAATTATCTATCAGAAATGGGAATATGGGAGTCCTCAAAATGAGTTGCTATAAGCAGGACAAAGAAAGATGGTTAAAATGCGCGTTTCTCACATCTGAACATGCATGCACTTTTTGCATTTAGATTGCAACATTAATGTAGCATTAATAATAATGTGCGACTGTATTCGCAACTTTTTATCTGCGTTCTAAAGATGGCTACTCTATCATGTTTTGCAGAAAAGGACGGACCCTTTAGTAACTCTCCTCTAATTTACCTTTCGTAAGGTATGTGAAAATGACTAGCAAGCAAGACTAATAAAGTGAAATAATGATCGTGTATGGTTTGAGCACGTAAAACTGACTATTGGAAATGAACGGCTAGGAATCCACCAAGAATAAAATATTTATTTATTTCGTCTCTCGAGAACGCAGCATACACATAAACGCACACTCGTTTCTTTTACGCAAACCAAACACATTTTTACAAGATTTGTTTAGATGCTAGTCAATTGCGCTTCGCACCATCAATACTCACGCACAAGGGAATTTTTTTATAGCTTTAAAAAGCGAAATCGTATGCCATAAAGTTATGTTTTCGACGTTCAGAACTAAAGCATGCATTTTTGTTTATCTATTATCTAAAGACCCCACTTAGTGAAGGGCCTTAGATGGACAATTAGAAAGCCTAGAGATGAGCATGTCATGAGTACTTTTCAATGAGTAGGTATCAGGGCATCGAGCAAGCAATTGTACATCAGTTGTATTAAAACGAAGTAGGTAAGGTAATAATGACAAAAGGAACTACTTGCATTCTGCGAGCCACGACAAACAAGAATTTCACACATATGATGTGAAATGAAAAAAAATGGGAAAATGTTGTACTCTATATTTTTCAGTCCACAAGAGTAAACCGTAGTGTGTACTTGCAATGCTGAATTCTATGGATTTACTCCATAAGCCTTATGCCTAGATTGGGTGTACAAATCGTGTAGAAAAAAGATCAGTAAGCAATGTGGTTGTGAATTCATTCGTACTGTTAAAAGACTAGAGATTTGGGAGTTGAAATCATCCACTATAAATCTATCTTATATACTGCGTTTATTTTTCCTTTCTCATGTCTCATGCTATAAGAAAGGTTGCTCTGTACATATTACGTTGTTGGAGGAGGGTACGTTTTATCAATGTGCTTGGCAGTACGTACGAGAGGAGAAGCAGCAAGTTATACATTATTCAAGTAAAATGTAGAATATCATGATCATGCTGATGAAGTAGTAGATTATTAGCAGAGCTGAGGCAAAAATATCGTCACGATCACGAGAAGGCTGCATACAAAGCGCAATAGTATTAACAGAAAAGTGGATATTGTATGAATACTGGTTTAAAGGAAAAGTAAAATAACAAGACACTGGCAGTGGTAGTAGCACACTAACAATACAAGTGTACAATAGAATGAAAAAAGTCTGAAGTAGTTACAAAGAATAAAGACAAGAAAAACCACTGCTCCTCTTTTCGAAAAAGTTTTTAATCTTCTGGTTTAGTTTACATTGTTTCGTAGTGCGAGTTGTTTGGATTACAAACTATAAAAATGATATGAAGTACATTCACAAATTTTACTGGTATAGATTCATTAGTGATTTAAATAAATAAATAAAAATAAAATTTAGTGCAAGCAAACTTTTGTGCACAGCAATGTGTTCATGTAGCATTTCTATAAGACTCGAAACTATACAAAACAAGACGCAATATAAACGAAGCAGCAAGTGAACTTCGTCACAAGAAGGAAAATAATTGCTTTACTAAATGTGCAGATAAAAATCCAAAGGATCATCAAAATTTTTATTCTTTTCTTTATTGACTATCGTGTTCACTTTGTATTGTGCAAATATATATGACCCGTGAAATTATTAGTTAATAAATAAATTAAACTATAAACGCCTTTAACTGTGCAAACAAACTATAACCATCCCTCCTCAGTTATTGTGCTACTCTTTCAGAGGTTACCCGTTGATTTCGTTTTTAATCGCCATGTTTATACATCATTGAAACGTTTAGCAGCAACAAACATGAGTTAAAAACTCAGACTAAGTTTCAACCTTAAAGTCTTTCCTATTTTCGGTTTTCAGTTGTTTGAAATTACGTGTTTTTGAACTGCAAGTCTAAATATTAAACATCATAACCAGCAAGGAATGAGGAAAATCTAGAAGAAAGTTATACCTCCTTGACATCTTTAGTTTGATTTTTTATTCTTTATGCTGTTGTTGCGCCCTTGTTCTGCGTAAGAACCTCGCTAGTTCGAAGAGCTATTTTCCAGTTTTTGATTAATATTAAAATTCTGGAAACACAACCGTTCCGCTTACCTGTAAATACTTTCAAACACAGGTAGGATATATTTAACCTTTTGATCATTTCGTTTTCATTAATAGATAATGGCATCATTTTTACACGCTTTCTCCATGTGATGCTTAAAATAAAGTCAAGGTACTACTTATTTATGAGTGAAGGTGAAATAAATACTAAATCGGATTTCCTGGATTTGATAGGATATACCCTTTTTAGGTTCCAGCTTTGCAAATTTTGAAATGCAGACATGAACATCACAAAGGCAGGGTAAGAGTGAAAAGTAGGTAGGGAACATACATCAATTTCGCCGTTACAATACTAAATGATGCAGAAATTAGCGAGAGAATTTCCCACTTTATTGTAACCACGGGCTTCCGTGTGTTTATCGGTGCATCTGCAACGTTCACCGTGTTGAACAGATTAAAATGTTTCACTAACCCTCCCATTATTAAATGATCCGTCAATCTTTCGAGTACATCGAACTTGAAACGTTCTTGTGCCCGTGCCCGCCACACAACTGCAAGGCAATTCTACTACTATTTTTTTCATTATCACAGAGTATCACATAACCTTTGGCAATTATTGACATCATCACGGATCATGTAGGTGAACTTTATATTATTCTCGGTTCTGTACGTCTTCACATTCGACTTATTTCAGTTACTAGTTTATCCGACATCTCATTTATATTGCTCGTTAATATAATAGTAAGATTTATAGAATGGAACTTGCTCCTAAGGGGATATAAATTATAAATACATGTAGTAAGTATACTTATAATTGTCGAAAATGAGAAAACAAAGTCAAAACAAATTTGTAGGGACAACAGTGACGGAATACGAATGGAGTGAGTGTGAATTTGTTATCGTATCCATTATCAATATTAAATACGAAGCTGTAAAGCAAACTCATTCACATTCAAAATGGAAAAATAGTATTTTCAATCTGGGACCATACTAGATTGGTATGTTCAAAATTGTAAATAATATTCTGAATTAATGGATTGTAGTAATAAACTTAAAGTGGTGGCATGGTAAATGGTGCTATGCTGTATCTCAGTATCATCGTCATTCGTCATCACTCTTCACATGGAATAATGAGTGATAACAAAAAGGTGCTGCATTTATAATAATAATACATGACTGTGACTGTGACTAAGCAGCAAAGAAAAGTCTCAGCCTTCCCTGGCATAGGCATATAGACATAGTCTTTGTGTTACCTAAAATAAATGTATATTTTTTTATATAGCAGAGTAAAAAGTCAGTGGGTAGTGAAGGAAACAAAATCATAAAACATCTTCAGGTTTCAAACGACTTTCTTTTATAGATACGTGAGAACCTCGCACAAAAATGAGTATTCACTACTCATTCAAGGATGAGGCGAACTGAGTTAGTAATCATGAAACTCATAGGTTCTGTATTCTGTGTAGTCAAATGAATTCGGAATCGGGAGAATTCCAAGTTATTTAAGCGTTTACTCATTTAAAACATGCAAGTCATTGGGTTTTGCCTGTGTTCATTGAAACATTTATTATGCTTATTGCAAGCGCCAACGACTAGCCCAACAAAAAGCCTAGTATTACACAGAACCCTGTTAAATATTTAAAAAGGCAACAAGTGGGCTACTGATTTTGAGTTAATATTGATTGTTGTAGTCGTTTCTTTTTGCGCACTTTCAGAGTTTGGTTACATACAATTTTCACCACCCGAGCTCAACTTGCAGGCACATGCTAATCATAAATGCAATCAGTTCAGTTATAGCGTATCATCATAAAGTGCGTTCACTTCATTCTTCACTGTTATTTTTCTGATACGTTTTGGCTGAAGAGTGGAGCACATTTATTCATTTTTGATCAGGCTGCCAGATAATGTAATATACAACAAGGAGGGACCAACGTGTGAACATTTCTACATCACCGTTGCCTTCTCGAATGTTCTGACAATCTTTTGACACTCATGCCTTCTGTCACTTATGTATCTTTTGTGATAGTGCTGCTTTGTAAGATAAAAGCCAAATGTATGCAAACACAAAATCTTCCACGCTACCAAGCTTTGGTCGACTGAACTGATCACTTATGTTTATTAGACACCGGTCTTTTAAAACTATCACACTTACCAACACAACTATTGCGATTTGATCGTTTTTGGCCAAGATTTATGACTCACAGTTTTACGAGCTGTATTTTATATTTAAATTTAAATTTTCAAAACCTTGAGTAAAGTAAGCTATTTGGGTTACATTCAACCTGATATGGCACTACGTTAGAATTATCCATGCAGTAAAGTTTGAAGAAAGTTGGGTAACGGTGATACCTATTACATAGTGATTTTGCCACCAAGGCATTTATTAATCTATCATTCATAAACCACGACATTATTCGTTTACCTTGATGATGGATCTAGAAGCCATTCATTAGCGCTAACAAAATTGTGTGCATAATGTGTATGATTAAGCCGTTAAGTCAATGCTAATTGTGTATAGCAACGTTTATTGTAAAACCATTAATTTTGGAGTTACCAAGCACTAATTTACAGAGTCTTAGATTTTACCATGAAAGGGATATAAATGTTTTTGCTGTTTTGCAATAAACTCAGGCTCTTCCAATAAATGTACTTGGCCAAACTGACATAAACCTAAATTTATGACAGTTAAGTGCATGAAATTGGAGATACGTTACAAAATCAAGGGAGTAAAATGAGCAATAAAACTATTACAGTACTTATGTACCAAGAAATTAGAAAACAAGTGAATACCACTAATTTTAAGCCTTAGAATTAATTGTGTATTTACTGATGCTGCTACTTAGGTTGACCAAATGAAATTAAAAATCAGTGACTCAATGAGAGGACTCGTACACGGTTTTAGGGCGAGGTTGCCTTTTCATAGCATCTACAAATGTTCACAAATTTTACTGCTCATTGGACAAAGATTTCATCATTTTATGGATGTGTTAATCATCCCCTCATTATGAAATTGTTTTCATACCTCCCATCTCCGGTTTTAGTATTAAACACAGTCAGAGTGAAAAGCTTAGTGCAACAATGGTCGCTATGAGCATTTAAAATTTTTAACGACCGACGAATTGAATAATAGAAGTAGAAGTGATTTGTTGGCGATGGGAAGACTGTATAGTCTCAGTAGAAAGTTTTGGCTTCGGTATTGCGTTGGGTGTAATCGGAAGGTACAAAAACGGAAATTTTGAACCTTTTTGGGGGAACGTCCTTTCTTAGCAGTGTGACAGCAAGTGATGCATGGGAAACTTTATTGTTATGAGCTAAACGACCGTCTTGAGCGAAATCATAATATCACTGTGGTGGTAGTGTGGCCGTGTCTTCATGGAAGCATGAGTGAGCAAGTGTGTCACTTTTTAGCAAAAATATTTTTCATTGGTTTCATCTCGCTGAGTAACAAGCATCAAAGCTATCCAAAGACTTTTCAATGTAAATGTTTAATGTACAAGAGTTTAGTAGCGGCGTACAATAAATTATACACAAAGGGCTTTTTACTGTGCCTGTTTTAAATGACTACCTAATTCGTAAGTTATGTTCACAACAAGTGAATAAATTATTAGGCACCACTCTCCTCTCCTACAAAACAATTGATCAGTTACTCCTAAAAAACTGAAGGTATGCAGAGGTCACAACTATACATTTTTAGGTTTATTTGTGACAGAATAGTTCTTGCATAGTAAATATTGATTGATGTGGAATATAAATTATATTATATTTTGCCTTGCAAACTGAATAAAATATTTATGCTTTCTGTGCATAATTTTTATCCGCGATATTAGAATTCAGTTTGAAAAACTGCGACACTTAAGGGGAATCAGATTTCGCAACGTTATTCTAAATACATAGTAAGTGGAACTCAAATAATGCACAGCGTAAAGGTGAGCCATTAACAGAAAATTGAAGGATAGAAGGAGAAAACAGCAGGCAAAACGTATGCTTTTAGAAATAAAAACTTCCAGCTAACACTCATCACCATCGCCTCGCTTCGTATTACACTTTTAAATGAATGGTTTTATGACGGGAATTGCCGTTACCACATCCCCCAAACTGTCATTGCGTTGGAATTTCCTAGGCAGCATTTTAAAACTATCGCATCAATGCTCTAGGTTTTCCCTGAGCTTCTAAAATTGGCAATTCTGAAGAACAATTGGCAGTATAAAATCAAAAGCCTCTAATGTAAACATTCAATTGCAAATTGACTTATCATTTCCACATTGCTCAAACTGACTTGAACCTTGTGTTAATTTTTGAAGGTATTATAATATGTACGCCCACAATTTCACTTTTCTGTTTATGGCTTCCAACAGTAATAAAATATTCAATTGTGAAATTGCAAATAATTAAAAGTTAAAATGGCAAAGATGCTTCAATATTTCTCTCTACATATTCACTTAAAGCAAGCTAAATTGTAAATTAGAAAATGATGGTCAGTTAGTCTCATGTTTGACTAAAATATTATCCGGTTACTTTATCAAATAAAGTTTACAAAACTGGACATAATATAACATCATGAAAATAAGTATTTTTACACTGTACGCGTGTTGAACGATTTCGGTGCTAATGTATATATTTTATCACTTTATATAAAAATCATGTAGGTACATAACTGGAAATGTTTTATTGCACAGATAGGGCAGTGGCACATTTACACATCAATTTTTGAGGGGACATTGGACACTATGTACGAAAACAGATTGTGTGGCACGTGCTGATGTGTTAAAAATATAAGTCTACTTTGCCTCACTCATTAATTTTAACTTCAAATGTTTTCTTGAAGAGGTGTAAATACTTCTCATTTAAAGATTAAATAACTGACGGTTGTAATTGAAAGCCCTACTTAAGTATCAGATTTACTTTTACATACTTATAGTAGGAAAGTATTTAAATATGATTATACTACAGCGATCCTTCAGTATGTTACATGCTAAATGTCAAATAACTAATACAATGTATTTACAGTAATTTACACGAAATTTGTATGAACAACAACCGATAAAAATCAGGCCTCGTTTTGGAAGAAGGACCTAGAATCGATCACACCTACTTTAACATTTTCCATACAATTATAAATAAAAACATTTACATGCAAGATCTTTAAAAAGGCAAAAAAACTGTTACCAGATTTTTAAAATAAAATGCGTGTAAAAATGGAAAAAGTGTGGAAAGCCCCCACAACTTCCTGCTGAAATTATTCTTGCTTACCGGATTCTTACGTTCATTGCCCTTGGCGGTGTAGGAGTAAAACACAAAAGAAAAAGCAACGTACCACTTACAGCCAACATAACAGCAGCTGCTTTTACATGAAAAAAATCTTCGCAGTTTATTTGACATTTGTTTGCGCGCATTATATATACATATCAGTCCCATTCTATAATGTGTGAAGTGTAACTGCAGAACAAAAAAGCTATACACATTACAAACTTCTACCTGAAAATGCATGTTCTTGCCTATTAAAATTGAATGGTTAGATATACTCAAGAGTGGCAAGGCAAAGTAGTTCAACCAAGAATGCTTTTCCTCTTCATTGTTTAGCATACGAATGTAAGCAACTCTTTGCGACCAGCATGATTTTTATAGTTCTTATTTCTCATTACTCCCCAAGAAATACATTAGCATCTAGTTAAATATAGAAACTGTTTTACAAACAAAATCCTTTAAGTAGCGTGAACTCAAGTGAACGATGAAATGAAGATTTTTAAGGTGTATTTTTGCAATCATTGTGCTGATTTTTTATTTTACTTTTTTCAGATACCCTACAAGCAAATGCTAAGATTGGTAGCAGTCTACATACCAGAAGAAAGGTGATGCTCACGTTCTACAGAAAAGCAGTTCAAAACAGAGTCAGAGGCTAGTTGGGACGAGTAAAGTTGACAAACGCTTGAGGATTTCTTGATCTAAAGATGGGATATTAATGTCGACAACAAGGGATGCTACCAATTCAAACCTTCCTGTTTCAAGCGAAATGACGTTTGTAAGTAGCAGGAGTTTGTAAAACCGCAGAATCATCACCACCACCTCCTTTAAGCAACGAGCCTCATAATATGATGAGGAAAGAAGCGATAAAGAACAATCCAAAACCTTAACGCCGAATGATTTGTCTTAAGCGCATCGACGACGTGTTAAACAAGCGTCAGAATCTTCTTTGCCAAAAGTTGCGAAACAGCGAGTTTCATTATTATTGCGGATCGTGAATCGAAGCAGCTACAGTTCACTTCAGCATCGAACGTCATATTTCAAAAAGAGAATACAGATCAAATCTAGAGAGCGAACTCTCTTTGTGAACTGAGGATTACACATTCTTTGGTATTGTATTGTATGCAGTCAGGAAACAACGAGGTTGACTATCATCAGCCACCCAAATCCCTCTCCTCCATTCAATTTCTTCTCACTACCGAATCTGCGTCTGACGAGGATGTCAAGTTAGGAGGAGTAAACGAGGAGTCAACAAGTATTCCAAAACCGTTTTCAATGTAACAGACATGAAAGAAAAACGACGACTACTCTGTTAGCGACTAATGCTAATGCAGCCACATCTTCATCGATAGCTCACGCGAAACAAATTCAGTAGGACTAATCCAGTCAGTCGGTCCGCTGATGTTGGATAGTTGGTTGCTAGTTGCTAGTGGTTTTAGCGGAGTAGGAAATGTGAAATTATTGAAAGACATGCACACACACTCTAGTTTTTTACAAAGTCCAGTTTTCGCAAAGTGACCGAGCAGAACTAAAAATTATGTGTGTACTCACTCTGTCTGCTATGAGTGAGCACAGTCTTCCTTTTCTTCTAGTGGTAGTGTATAGATTTTGCAAACAAAATCGTGTATAGGACTTTCAAACATAGCGTATTTCCCTGAACTACTCCTGAAGATAGACTTTTCTATAAACACATTCCTCGAATAGCCCTTGGAAAGCAGAATATTGGATGCGAAGTCCACCTCAGTCTTTGGCCTTCTTTTTTATAGTGTATCGTGCACAGCAAAGTCACAATCAACTGTCGGAATGAATTCCATCCGGAAATGGTTGTATAAACCAAAGGTTAGTTCTCTCATTTCTTTATTTTATCTCCTATAATGAGATTAATGATTAGTGGGTATTTATCTTTCACTTCTCTCTTCTCTGCCAGAATTCGATTGTATAAAGTTTGTACAAAACTACAAAGACATAAGTCACAGACAACACATTTCCGTTTAGGCTCGTACTGTTTTAGACAGTTCCAAAAAGTTTCAGTTTTCACTGGCGCCGGTTTGCTTTCATTTTATTACATACCTATACATTGTTCGCAGACTTAGATGTTGAAAAACGCAATGCAGCAGCACAAAAATTTGCGCGTTGATCAATATTTTGCATAATATTGCACACTACATGAACAATCTACATTCATCCTCAGTATAATGCATCAATATCGCTATATCTTGTAATTACATATTATAAACTTATTATTTTGTCATACTTTTGGTAAGTTTATAGATATTTTCCTAACTTTTGTTTTTCTTCCATAATCGCGTATGTTGGGTAGTCAGAGACTGTTAAAATCAGTGAAACTAACCCTGGATGAATTGTTCTAGTGAGTCATCTTGTGCATATCAATGTCACCACTCAACACCCTTAAACAGCTTGAAGTTGAAGTAATGAAAGACACAAAGCTGAAGTGTTGACTCTGGCAAATCCATTAGAATCACTTCATAAACTCTGTAATAGTAATGACCAGCACCTCAACATGGTAATATATTATCAGTCAAAAAACAAATTATTGTCAACAGATGGAAAGTCAAGCAAAATATTTAGGTATTCACAAAACTTTCGTGACGTCTTCTTCTGCTTATAGCCATTAGTGCTTTGTTGCGTTGCTGCGATTGCGATAATTTTTTTTACAATTACGGACATTTGTGTCTTTCTGGGTACCGAAAACAACGATATGAAGACATTTCGATTGTACAACATGCGATTATCCCATTGAAGCATTGTCGTATGACAAAAATATATCATATGATTAGTGAACAAATGAACTTTTTAAAAAATTTGATGCCACTTACATTATAGTAATGCATAAATAATTAATTTCTGATGATTGTTACTAATTACAATAAATAAGATTAAGATTTGTACTATACCTTGCTTCCGCTGCTGCTGTTTTTTCATATAAAATATTGCCATCCTTGGACTCTGATTAGACTCTCATAGTAGAACAACCCTGAGTTTAGTCCAATGATTTGTAAGCTGGATTCTTGAAAACACGGAATTTGTCATTGCCAAGTCCAGATACGTGTGAATTTGAAATGTGCATGTATTATTTATGAAGATATTAGGAATTACAAAATGTCCCGGCGTAGATAAGACAAACAAAATAAGTTTAATATTTCAATAAAGCACGTTTAAGGTACAATTAGTACACGGAATAAGTGGTTATATTTTCTCCCTCGATTATTTCAACATATTATTTTCTCAGTAAACTATTTTAAAACGTTCTGCATTTCCAGAAAAACGACCACACGCACACAAATATAGAGAAAGAAACAACGTTCATATTGTAAAATGAAATGTTATAGTAATGACCAATGTGTTTAAAATAGTATTGCTGCATTAAGATCTCATAGCAAAGACGTGTGGTAAAGAAACGTTTGTTATTGTATTCTTAAATAGATACGCGCTTATGAATCACAACGTCTTTGCTGTTTATAATTCATTGAAAATTATTAAGTTGGATATAATAACTTGTGGTAGGTGACTTGGCATGAATATTGCCCGAGTTTACAATTTAGTTCAATCAGTTTATATGATTAAGTTTCTCTATTTCTTTACATGATAATTATACGCCAGTAAAGGTATTTCTAATCTTATACCGTAACAAATTTATCGCTCTATAGAGGTCTTTGGACCGTCAGAGAGAAAGAAATAAACATCTATAAGCATATAAAGTATCTAACAACATTTCTAAAATGCTGATGTATGTACTATATTTTCTCACAATATTAGATATGCTAATTTTCTGTTATAGAAGTATAAAATAACATTTTCCTCAGGTATGAAAATTTGATGTGCTTTTAAGTACAAATTGCAAACCGGGTATTTAGTTCTTACTGTCTCTAACGTTTGGAATGAATTTGAAGTCTGGACAATTCCGGAACCTCTGGACATGCAGTTGATGTACCTAAAAGGAAAGGAAGAGCTTCATTAATTTATTTACATAATCGAACCTTCAATGTGAAAGGCTAGTTAAAAGTTCCATGAGCAAGGTTTACTGCTCCATAGTAACATAACCTAAATGGTTTACTATATCAGAAACAGTTGTGTATAGCAAGACTAAAAGCATGCATCATGCATCTTTCCTAAGTCAGGAGTCAGGAGTCCTAACTCGTTGCTCATCCTCCTACTCGAAACTCACCCTTCTCTTTGTTTGCGCGATATTTCAACAACGCCGAAAATATTTGCTAAAGCCCCAGTTGAGTTATTCGTACAAACAAGCCAGCAGTTGTTTTGGAGTATTATTTATGACAGCTTTTATTACAGGTTGTGATCAATGTAAGCATGAGTTATAAATTTTGGAAACAACCACAAAGATATGAAGGTTAATAAGTGATGTGATGGTGATGCCGAGAAAGAAGGCATTATCTTTGACATAGTATGTGTACAAGTATTACATTAATTGCCTGTATGAGTTTGCCGTTGTCACCTTACCGAGTCGACTTGCATCATCACTTTGTATAAAAAGTTTGCGATCCAACTGTGTGGAAAACACTTTTGGGTTCACACATCTTGCACTGGATCAATACCGAACAAGGTGACGGCTGTTTACATTGGTCTATGCCTATATTTTATATTGATTAGAAACCTTTTTATTAATGCGGTTACCGTCTTTTGGCTTTGTTGGATACCAAGAGATTTCTTAAAACTTGATGCGAACTTGGTAGGATAGGATTATTGGGCCTTAACATTGCATCTAACGATGAAAGCGTATCTCTAGGTTTCTGAAAATGTCTAGCGAAATTGAAATTATGTAATATTGCCATGTTTTCGACTTTCGACCAAATTTGGGACCTAAAAGGTTGTAGTCTAACCTGTGCTATATAATATTACAACAACTTTGTATACCATACCAACTTGTACGTGGAATGAGAAATGAATATTTTGGTAACAAAATAGGAGCAATTTAATAAACTGGATGGATTAGTGCAATGGTTAAAGTCTAGCACGGTGCATCGTGACACGCACTTTATGGATTCTACTTTCCGTGAGAATGACAGGAAAATTGTCAAGTAAACCCATTTGTTTGCACTGGGGCTAACGATGATTGATGCCACTGATGCAGTTTTCTGTCGTCTCGCCTTCATATAGGCATTATAACCTTTCCATAATTTGCAACTTATAAACCCTTGTGCAAACGAAATTGTTTTGTTTGGTAGTGATGCATTGGCACGAATTAGCTTAACTACTTATTTATTCCATATTGTCAATTAGAAACAAGGATTTCTGCGTTAAATTGACAAATACGCAGTCAATTTCATCCAATAAAGACCGTTTGAAAGTTTCTATACGTACACTCGAACTCTAACCTGACTCAAGTTTACACATGGAGTTGATATCACTGGTATATTAATAGATTAAATATTTTAATCAACCAAGAGCAGCACTTAAACATTGCTTTTAAACAATCTCTGACAAATGTGCGACGTTTATAAAAAATGTTTTGGCGTGTAATTTGTAGATGTTTTCTTTAGCCATTCGTTTTTGTCATAGTAGGCGAAAAGCGTATATTCTAAACTCAAGAGACATGCATAGAGTCTGGATCTAGCTGTGAGTTTGTTGGTGGATGTTGGGTAATAATGGCAAATGGTATGTTTTTCTGGTCTAAGCTTTAAGTAAGTAGCACGTCGAACGTCCTTGTGCCTACTCAACTATATCAGAGACACGATGTGCAAGGGCGGAGTGAGGAGCGAATAAATTCCATCTGGATTTCTTAACGATGCTGTTTTTGTACATTTCTATATAATAAGAATATTTTATGTGAATAATACAACGTCGTAGCACCCAAAAATTTTATTCGGGAAACCATGTGGAATTTACAACCGTGCATGGAAGGTAGAGCACATGGAGATATATGGTTACAGCCTTTCTCAACGCCCACAAACAACGTTGACTCATGTTTGATTTGATTCTACATGGCTGTTTCTATCTGTTAACTAACTCCTGTCCATGAACTTATCTTGTACATTAACGAGCAAATCATAGTAAAGCTTTAGGCTTAAGTATGATGACAATCTCTGTAAAATTGGAAGCGGAAAGTATATCTTTAGTTACATGGCACTAAAACATGTGAAAATAACTTTTATGAACGAACCGATTTCACTGTGATTACGTTCCTCATGACGCTTGTCACAATATTAATCATCTCCTCGGGGAGACTCGTGTCCTATTGACACGTCACCAAACTGATTGGGTTTACCATCTTAACTTTCGGAACCAACAGAAGTTTTGGAAGGTACAAGTAGACTTTCTATTTAATGTTGTACTATTCGTCCATCATTATGGCTTTACATGGTTAAACTACCTTCCGCCCGGTGGCATGCATGACTCATTCACATAGGATGCGTATATAAACGGTATAAACGATGATGTGGCATGGCTTGTATGTATGTATGTAGGTGTATCCGCTCACTTTCTCCCATATGCTAAATATTCATAAGTTATCTTGTCGAAACCTGATATACTCGTTTATAACTTAAGAAAGGACGACACTTGATCTGCTATTAACCTTTTCTTAATGTACCATTTAATTTTATGTCTCTGTATTTGAAATATAAACGTATAACAAGCATAAATTTAGCCAAACTTTTCTTCTGCAGGATATTCATGGAATGTAAGACAAAGTTGTCATCAATTGATTTTTGCAGTTAAACTAGTGTCATTACCTTAAACGCCTAAATATTAACTAGTTATAAAAATTTGAAGCTTTACTTAAATCCTTACTTCAGCCTACTTGCCCTTCTATAAATAAATAATAGTGTGCATTGATGAAGCTTTCAATAAATTTTTTACAACACTCTGTTTTACTTAAGCCAAATTTGTTGTGCACAGAAAAGCTTCATAGCTTACCTTCATAGTAAGATGATACACGTATTAAAAATGATTGAGACACGGGAGTCCACTCATTGGCCTTCAACCGTTTCAGCATTTAGCTGAGAAAACATGGTCAATAGCTCTGGCATTTCAAGCTTCGTCGCAGCCTAAATATTAAAAAATAGAATCATTGAAAGAATCAGTCTTCTGTAGGAAGAGGTGTAAAAACCAAATTATATTAACTACCTCTCTAAATGTTTCCAGTGTGCAGTTGTTTACTCCGGACTTGATCTCTTGAAACAACTCTCTGTCCTGTGGGGTAGCTTTTGTTGTATTTACAGGCGATAGCTTTCTGAATTTTATCCACCGAACTATCTGTCTTAACTCTTTAGAATGTATATTCACCGATAAAGCGAATATGTCTCTAGGCTTGGGGTTCAGTGAATTCAGAAACCTCTCCAAGTACCTAGAGTAACGGAGTTCTCTGCTTTCGAAATAAAAATAGCACTTATCTGCACTATGTACCACCAAATTGCCGTATGTTGACATTGTCACTATTACAACTGACACCAAAACAACTGAAGCGGGATGAGAATTTAAGTTAAATGTAAATTTATTAATCTTTGTGGCACAATTAACGTAATTTGTGAAGTAATAGGAAGAGGTTCTCCTCAAGTGGACAACACCTAGACACTTTTTCGACTAAAGTATTTTGTGAGCCACTAAACCGAAAAAAAGTTAATTTTTATTTACGATGACAATAGGTTTTCCCCTTGAACATTTCTAGAAAGTGTCTGAATGAGAAATGAAATGAATTGAGTTTTCGAGTGGTTGGTCAACTCAAGCAGGAACACTATCTATGTACTAAAAAATCAAGAGTATGGCCCATTGTCTCCTCTGCTAAATCCAGCTTCTTGCGGAATATCTGGTGGACGATTTTAAAGTATTTAAAAATGTAATTCGTTTGAGTTTATCATGAACCTCTCATTTACTGTGTAAGACTGACGTTAGCTGACTTCTAGTTGTAAAAATGTAGCAAACAAGGGAGATTCCAAATCGAAATAATGAAAGGAGGAGTATTCTACGTAACGGGTATTCTTGTATGGTTGTATGGTACTAAATACCAAATATTATCTTTGTGATTTACAGTATAATGTTGCATTCAGAAGGGCATGTATTTGTTTCAACTTTAAAGTCTTTCAATAAAATGGGCATGAAAACTTAAGAACTAAGAGTATGACGAATGTAATTGCCATAAACATTAAATTCACAATCCTACGTGTGAATCGTACAGCATGATCGTCTCCAAAATGCAATACTTATCATGACCATTGAAACAGAATCTAATGAATATAATAGTGTTATTTAGGCCCTGCCGTGTTTTATTCTTTGACGATGGGATTTTGGCAGTTGGGTTTTTCAGTTCTACCAGTAGTACCTAATATTGCTTTTATCACGCTTTCTTATTGAATGACTAAACTGTGGAAGGGTAAGCGGAGATTGCGGAATGCGAACTGCTTTATGACTGTAATCGTGTAATAATTTTGAGCAAAGATGGAACCAAAATATCTTTCTATTTTTTAAAGCATCAACCTATGAACCCATCTTTTCTGCTAACGGCATTAACGAAGGCAAATCTTGACTCATCAGAAGAGAGTCGAGCCTAGTCATATACATTATGATGTGCATTTCGGCAACATGGCCGACCAATTTCTTTACAATGCAATATAATCTGTCTTTTCCAGCATACTCGTCCATACTCCTAAAATTTTTGTAGCCCGAATAATGAAACAATCGTAACAACCTGCTTTTTATACTCATCTCATCACCAGTACCAGTCCTTGCAAAATACATTATACTGGTTATGTCGTTAATTGTAACAAAAGAGCTCCATTTCCCGCATGTATTATTTCCTCCACATTAATTGACAAGTAAAATTTACATTAATGGTTTCTAAAAACATCCCATTTTCCTGCCCTGGAGTTTCTTGTGTTTTTGATTTCTCATACTCATGATATTGTCATATACATAAAATAGCTCAATAATATGGTACTTGATATGATCCATGAAACAATTGATACAAATGCCATTTTCAGTCCTATTTCTATATTTGTCAAATTATTTTATGTTGCCATCTCGCCATGAATGACGCGACGGGTGTAGATATTTAGTTAGTCTGTCTAGTATTCCAAAAAATTTCTGATACTCGACGCAGGAAGATTAACATATTTTTAAAACATGCATTTGTTTAGTCGATTCGAAATGTAAAATGTGGGCATGAATGATTGAAACATTCAATGAAGCCATTGCATCTTCATAGACATGGAGTTTTTGATGACTAACTGATCAGAGTTAAAATCATATATACATAAGTAATACTTATTTCAAATTTAAGCTACAATACAATACATCGTGAGTGAACCTTTGTTTTCTTAGCTGTCGAAAGTTACGTGAAATCAATTCCATATCATCTCATGTATCATGTTGTTGTTGTACTTTGAAAGTTATCAGGAAAACTTACATTTCTGTCTTTTTAAATAACCGAAAGCAAAGCATTAGACACGTCTAGAAGCTCTTAATTGCAATGGCTGTGATGCTGTGAACTTCTTGAGATTAAATGTAATGCTCTCAAGTTTCAGATGCGCGTATAGACAACGAAAGATACATATGAAGAGCAAAAGATAAGCATTTGTAAGTTTTCATTATTCTCAGCACTTTTTAGTTTGCCATTTCCACATACATAGCTTTGATGCCTTGCCTGTTTGACTTTTAAACTTGCAATATTAAAAGATGATGACGCTTTGTTTGCCTGGCCTTCTTCGTCTGCCCACATGTGTGTAACGGTAAGAAAGCTCACGTTGAAGATGGGATATTCACAGAGAGAAGACAAAACAGTTGCACTTCTTGTTATTAACATTATAAATTACCTCAACGAAGTTCTGCGTCACTCTGTAATTTATACTCGAGAAGGAGACTCATCGTGGTGTTAGCTTGCTTTCATCAACTGAAGCTATTTTTACCGTTAGATGCAAGGTCGAAGACCAGTTTTCATCCAGCCGAAAGCTTCGACGGTCTACGTGATAATGTTTTCTTTCCCCTATATTTGTACACACTACAGGTCATTTATTAGCGATGCTCATTGAGGTTGTTTATTTATACCAAGTTAGTTGTTTGTTATGGACATGACAAATTGGGCATGTCAGTTCAGTTTATCTTTTAACTTTGTCGAAAATATTGAACCGGTTGGGCTTTCGGCTTGAATTGATTATTCCCGATGCTAACAAATGAAGCTGAAGATTAACTGAGTTGTTTCATATAATGTTTTGAGGATTTATTGATTCTCGTGGCTGACTCTCATAGTGGCTCTGACTGAGTCGAGTCTCCTTTTTTTTTCTTTAAAAAAAATATAATATTTTCGGTTTTATTATTTGTGCAGCTGTTTCTGATATCCTTGCCTATGAGACATTAAAAAGAGTTATGGGCGAAGTAAGTTTTTTCAATTTGTAGGAGCTGGGTCAACTTCCTGTTTATTACTGCAAAATAAAAGTGGCTAGACTTTACTTTATCAAAGATGATATGAAAACATTCCTAGTTTAATGAAATTTTAATGGTGGCTGAAGTCGAGACAGCATACCCATTTCCTCTTTAAAATGAAATGATTCATGCCATGAGAAATTAAGGCTTGCAATCTGAATATTCTGTGGGGTGATTTCAAGGTTATTGTATTCATTCAAAGATAGACTTATTTTAAATGCGTATTAGCAAAGCTTCGAAGTAAAAATGATCGATGTAATGGGGTTTACAATTACAAACCATGGAAAAGCAAGAGATCGCCTCTCAATGTGACAATGCAATAGTAACGTCAGTATCGTATTTGACATGCAGAACTTTAAGACTATCCTTTTCTCCAGTGGTGACGGCGAGAGGCAAGTCTCCAGTTCCACTAGGACATTCTTTTGCTGTTACATTCTTACTCTATAGCATGTGTTCTAAACTAAATATGGCCATGGTTAACGGCAGTGGAAAATAAGAATGACATTTTTATTCTTACATAAAATTCGTATTGAAAAGCATAACTTTTAGAAATCACGCCGCAAGAAAAGGAAAGGAAGTTTGCGGTAGCCTTCGGAGACTGGAGACCCAACCGGGCCATTACATGTTTTTACTATAGGCTTTAGGAAAACTGTAATGCTGGGGCACCTCTTTATTCAAGATTGGAGTCATTTTAGTGGCTTCAACGAATTCATTGCTACATACAATACTGCGTAAGACTATTTTAGTATCAAGCCTAGCTAATAGCTAGTAGCTATTGATTTGAGTGGTATGGAAATGGTCCTTTGAGATTCGTATTTTGGGGAATTTAATACCACCAAACCACCACACGGAAAGCAGTCTCTCTAGCTCATGGTCAAGTGATTAAACCAGGATATTGGAAAACAAATTTCATGCACAATTTTAACTGACATAATTCTTCGTATTAAATTGTAGCAATGACACACTAACAATATGAAAATTAAATGCCCCGAAATGACATGTATTATACGTTTGACGTTTGCTAGTAAAAATATTTTATGTAAATCATTAAAGTCATAATAATGCGCCCATACGGTTTTACAGATTTATGTACCTAATCCTCGTACATGTCAGTTCAACAAATGTTAATTGTAAAAGTTCATCATTTTGTCTATGAAAAGATCACAGAGTTATGCTTAACAGTGTTGCACTAACTGCGACTAATTGCAAGTAATAACTGACGCATGCTAAATTTTATCCAATATTGGTAGTTGCGAAATCCAAAGCTCGATTCTCTTATTTCTGTTTGTCTAATCTGATCTGCATTCTTTTTCTACATTGCTGATTTTTGTTATCTGAATTTCTAAAAGGAACTCTAACGGCATATTTGGCAGTACGAGCTGGGTTCTTCCTTGAACAGACAAATCCCTCATGTATTACACAAGATTGTAATCGACTCGTAAATTTTCTAAAATGTAGTTATCGCAGGAAGGCTGTGAGTTATGCAATAAAAAATACTACATAGACGAGGCTCACTGGTGTTTTCGTAATTGTGCATGCGTGGTTAGAACTCACTAACACTCAAGATCACATTTTCCTAGCAAAATAATACCCGGTGATGAGTCCAAATAAACCTTCGGGTTTTATTTTACTATAAAAATACGTACATAATTCGTATTAATCGCGTGCGCCATTTAATCACAGCGTGTGGTGACAATGACAACGTTTGCCTCCTATAAGAAAACAATTTGCTTCTAATAAGCCTGTGCCTGTTATTGTAGCAACGCTATAACATCACTGGGGACTAGCGATGACCTCCTCCTTTAGTGCTTTCACGAACACTTTCATGGCCGCGCTTTTCTTCTTCCACTCATATGCATAATGTACGTACAGTGTTACTTGAAGTGATGAAAGGCTGATGAAATAATGATGTTCCTTGGCAAAAACATTTTGTGACCTTTCGGGTTGTGACTTATTTGTTTGTCTGCAACACGAGCCTACATAAATATTATAGACTTCTATTCTGTAGTATGTAATTGGAAATTTTTTGATTTTAGAAACCCGTATGTAATCTTGCTATGCAAACAAATGCTCTACAAAGCAAATATAAAACACACAGACAAACTAAACATCCCACACTAACGTAGTCACCAATCAAAACACATTCTCTTCACACGACGAAACCGATCTCTTACCCACTGCAAAGATTTAAAGAAAAGCAGAGTATTATAATCTTGGCCGTGATTCTTTGAAGTAGAAATGCATAAGGTCATTCGGGTGTTTCGGCAAAGAACACATACGAGCACATCCGACTTTATTATTTCATTCCAAGGCAGCAGTCACTAGTGCAACGACAAGGCCGCTTGAATTGTCTCTCTAGTATGATGCAACATTTGGCTATATTTTTTTGAGTCACTTGAGTGAAAGTATACCAGTGCTTTCTTTTGCACTTTTCTCGGCCTTTTTTGTTTGTATGTATTTGATTTATCTGAAAGAAGGCATTGAAATCGTTTTCATGTCCTTTTTTGCATGACGTAAATCTACAGTTGCCAGTCTTGTCATTGAGTTTTCAGAAAAATAAATGTTATTGTATTACCTATATGCTATCTAATTTTCGAGCCTGACAACCTCAATCGTATTAAAGCGTATTTATCTTGAGCATATTTATAACCTGATTTGACCAAAGAGCATTAAGAATTTTAAAAAGCATTACAAATTCCTGTCACAGTAATTGTACACATAATCACTGTGTGCATAACCCAAAAATCAGATTGTTTAGGAAACGTTATTTCTTTGTATTACCAGTGTAGACAAATCTCCAGTACCGAAGCTTGGTAATATTCTCATGCAGTTGCTTTTCATCTCGAGTAAGTTTCATTCTTTTGTACTCCCAAAGATAAAATATTTCCCTTTTACCTTTTTGATACAAGTGGGCTTCATGTTTCAAAGAGAAGCTAACAAGAACTAACCAGTTCATTTAAACTAAACAGAACATTGCAATAAACATTGGTGTATTAATATCAGTAGATCCCCTTTGGAATGTATACCGTTAGCTGACGTCAGAGCTTTCCCTATTCCAACATAAATAAACCCACCGCCCCAAGTCACCAGTTTTATCGGGTTTTATTTTGAGCATTTTTATGGAAACAGGTGGTGCTTTTTGACTTGCCATTTTACTCCAACTAATAAGTTATTGGGGATTTTGTAATTAGTCGGTCGCATTGTTTTGTCCTTTGGGTTGACATCAGAGATATCCCAAGGATACATGACGTAAGAAAGGAAACGAACAGTAAAAACGTCAATTTGCCATTGCCAAGTCGGTAGATTTCTGAAGAAATCTGACATTCTACCATAAGTATCGCATAAAATAAGATTGCGTAAGCAGAGCAGTTATAGTTACGAAAAAAAATCCGTCATTAATGAAATTACGTTTTTCTTTAAACTTCCTCTCGGCCCTCGGCGTGGAGTTTCTTAAACAAACTTACTGACATGAAGAAAATGTAATTTATTACTCTATGTTTATAAACATTAATTCATCAATTGACATTGAATACTGTCGCAGAAAGTTACGCAATTAAAACTACTGGTGAAGAATTTGTTCATGTGCTAGTCTACTAGCACAATTTAGAAGTCTTTTAATTTCTTGAGCATTTAATTATCGTATTGTACGCATTGCGGTCGTTGGACCAGAGCGAGCCTGATTTTATTGTCAAAGTAATTTGTTAATCACACATTTAGAAATACAAAAAAATAATCACATTAGTCAATTAAACAGAAGAGTTATAGTTCTTAATTGCACAGAAAGGCGAACGACAGATCAGAAAATTTAAATCGTAAGCATAAGATGTAAGACGCACAAAGTAGTAAGGTTGACGTACATACATATTACGTGCGTGGCGTGTCCACCATTTATTTCAGACACGTCTTTGTTACATGAAATGCGCTCGCTCGCTCGCCGCGGAAAGCAAAAAGCCTACAGCCGCCTCCGGTAACTGGGGTCCAGTTAGAAATCCGCGCACGAATTTCTGCGACACCTTTCCGTATGTTGATTTTTTATTGTTTTTTGTTTTAAACAGTTTTAATGGTTTACCTGTGACGCGGAAAGCATTTCTAGTGACTGTGATTGATACCCCACGATGAGTCGATTATTTGATAACACAGTACGTTGGCTGAAATCCAGATTTGTAGTTTTACCACCAGAGGTCAGTTTAGTTTTAGTTAATTATCAGTTATTCTTTTTAGTTTGTTTTGTATGAGTTGTCTGTTGTTTTGTACAAGTTTTGTTTGATTAAATTACGTGTAAAGTAGAGAGAAGATTTGGTTGATTTGCTTGGTTTGAATAGCTAGTTATTTCTAGTAATACAGCTTTCGGAGTGGTGGTTTTTAAATGCGGAAGAGATGTCTATTACTTTAAAACCAATCACTGGAAAACATAAAAAGCTTAAACCTTCTTCGACACAGATACATGATCCATTACTAAAGGGTTATTGAACTAATTCATACGATTGCATTTGTTTTAAGTGTTTAAGTGTTTTAATGATTTTATTTTTCAGAAAACAGACCAAAGCCTTTTGGCACAGTTCTTTTATGCGGATAAGGACTTAAATGCTGTCGCGGCTGAGCTAGATTCGTTCGACGGAAGAAAAGACCCAGAGAGATGTACGGCTTTGGTCAATCATTTGAGACAATGTCAGGACAAGGTAAGCTTGCGTGGACTGACAAAAAATTCTAACGAACGAAACCTTCTTTTGGAAACTTAAACTTTAAAATCTAATGATTATTATATGTAGGTTCTAAATATATGCCAAATGATAATGGATGAAGTCATTCCTGATGAGAGAGCTCCAAGAGATTTCCGTGCCAAATTTCCTGATGATGTACTGCAAGAAAATTTGGCTGGTCAACTATGGTTTGGAGCAGAGGTTCATAAAAATAATATAAAAAAGCAGAACTTTATCGTATGAGATCAACTGGCTGGATTGTTTTAATGGGTGTTTGTTCTCGATTTTTTAAATAGTGTTTGGCGGCTGGTTCCAGCATTTTGAACCGAGAACTGGAGTCTGCTTCCATGAGACCTCTCGCTAAAGCACTGACGAAAAGTTTAGAAAATGTCAGAAACTTGCTACGGGAACAGTGTTTTCGTAACCCTCCTGAATTCACTGAGAAGATATGCGAATCGTTAAAAATCTTAGACCGACTGTTTGCTGAATTTGAGCTCTCGTACGTCTCAGCGATGGTGCCAGTGAAGACTGTTCGTGAATATGAAGCACAGCAGGCCATCACTGTTTTGTTTTCCGAGACATTGCAGAGGTACTAGACTGGTTCTTACGATAAATTAAAACACCACATGTTACGAGATATTTTAAACAATCATTTTCTAACTTTATTAGGGCGTTACATCTGGGACTTTTGAGTCAAGACCAAGTTGACAGTTGTGACCCTGCACTTATGTTCACCATCCCTCGTTTGGCTATCGTCGCCGGTTTGCTTATCTTCCCAGATGGTCCGCTGTGCCTTGATCGTGGGGAACTTTCGGATAGCGCCGACGGATCGTTAGGAATGGTAATATATATAAATTAAAAATTCATTACAAATACTTGATTGTGTGAATCGGAGGTAATTATTTTGCATTAACGACACTGACTATAACGACATTCATATTATTTATTAGTGGTTCCGACCTTTCCGATCCCTCTTGATCAAAATAAGGGAACTCCTGTGGACGTTAAGCAAATCGGAGCTTTCGGCACTGGAAAGATCGTTATGCTCGGTAGATGAACCCTTTTCAGAAAATTCGTGTGACTTGGAGGGAACTTCGAACCAGGAGTGTTACACATCTTCCATTACAGAAGAGAACAATAAAAACACAAATTGTGGTTCAGGTAGCAGTAGCTCGGCGAATCGAAGTCAGCACCACAGCAGCAACGAGCACCAGCACCGTCACCACTACCATCATTACCACCATTTGCATCATCATCATCACCATGGATCGCAAGAGCTGTCCGAAAATGAGATTGAAGTTCCTTTAGCTCAGTCTATTCAGGACTACCTCGACCAGTTATACAAAGGATTTCCTAATTGCAAAGATTTTATTTCTGAACTGTGTCAAAGTGCCGCCAGTGCCAATATTAGTAATAACCAGGTATTACAAGGTGCATCTGCAGAAGTGGATGGTGCCGCCTCGACATCTGACAATAACCATTCCTCGGTGTACACTCAGCAACTTGACGAGAATGATGCTACTTGTCCCAGTAAGTTTTTACATCTTAAAATATCGGTTACATTACATTAATTTCAAAATCATGGTTGACCAATGCAGCAATTATTTTTGTTTCTTGTGTCCTGTAGCTACCTGTTCCGAGACGTCAACTTTTGTTGAAAATGATTCAAACGTCGAAGCTGCTTACCAGCAGTTATTCAGTAGTGCCATGGAGCAACTCAATATAGCGACGAAACTAGCTGCCTCGGAAAATGATATTCGAGTTGGCTCTGAATCAACTCCGACCACAAGTTGTTGCAAAGAAGTAATTACACGAAGTAGTTCATCTGCCTCCTCCTCTAGTGCGGGTTGCGTTTTCGAAGGGTCAGAAATTCTTGGAGAAGACAGTACCTCAGTGAGCAGTCCCACAGACGTGCACTCTTCTCCAGTAGCTTCTTTGGTGGACCAAACCAATTGGACGGAATATATTACCCTTGGGGTCGCAGAATACAATAACTGCTCCCACGACGACAGCGGGTTTAGAACTGAGACTGATGAGAGTTTATGCAGGACCGTGAGCAGCTGTGATTTGGACTTTCAAGAAGCAGGTCCCGCTCCCAGAAGACCAAACGAATTCGATTTGAGTACGGGTTTTAAATCGCACAATGCAAACAACGAAACCGGTAGAGGAGACATGTTACCTGACAATGAAAGCCAACTTGGAACCGCAACACCAATTGCGAGTCAAGAGATCTCTGCACAGGGCCCAATTGTTTTGGTTGAAAATCTTGACACGCCTTCTTCGACTACTTCCTCTTGTGATGAAGCCTTGATGGCAAATGGACAACAGTCGAGTGGCAGTGCGTCGCATAGCTGCAGTTCCAGTCGAGATTCCGGATTGAGCAGCATGGCAGAGTTAGAAGCAGCCAATTCTGCGACAGACAGGAAGGGTTCACCAAGCGGAGAGACAAAGTCTGACAACACCACGAAGGAAACTGCTGTCGCTACCTCCTTGGAAGCAAATAAAGATGATAAAGCTAAGTCAAATGGTAGCTCGAGTAGACTTCTCTCCACTAGCAACCAGAACATCTCGTGCATTGTTCGTAGGGATCACGATCAAGATTGTTTGGCCATTAATCCTGTCAACATTACGAACCGACTGAGACCTCCACTTCCGGCATCAGCTCTAAACATGGGCTGCTCATCATCGCAGCAATTCTCAGCTTGTTCAGGCAGTTGTTGCAACAGTGAGTGCAGTGCGTCTTTGGGGTAAGAAATTTTTACACAAACGCGATTTAGTTTGGTAAAAAATACTTTTAAAATTATGCAAAAAATCACTTGTAAAGCATGCGTTTTTGCAGTGGAGAGAGCACATGTGAGACGTCATCATTCGATTCGGAATGTCAAGACGACATTGAGATAGCATTAGCAATGCAGGCTGCCGAAATTGCATCACGAAATGAAGTCCGTTCAAGATTCCAGTAAGTGCTGTTTTTTAAACTTTCTCAGTGCCTTTTTTATTAATGTACTCCATTATTACTTATCAGTAAGGGTTGTGAAAGTGAGGTGAAATAAGCTTTAAAATTAATACTTGCCCATACAAAAAAATGTATTATTGTATTTTGTATTAAGTTGAAAATAATTGTTACTTTCCAGAAGCAGTGCAGATTTAGTACATCGGTTGTTTATCTGTATTTCTGGAGTTGCGGACCAACTTCAAACCAACTACGCTGCGGACTTGCGGTCAACATTGAAATGCGTTTTTGCAATGAATGCCACTCCTTCTGACGTCGAAGAGGACGAGTCTAGTCTTGATGGTATTGGAAGTGGCAGTTGTGGCGAAAATAGTGGCACTGAAATTACACCTGAACCATCCCTCAATGACGAGCAAATTGCTGCCGTCGAAAACCAAACGAATGGTCACAACAGTCAAAATCCCCCTGACAATCAGTCGCTAGAGGTTATCGCTCCACCAAAGTGGTAAGAATATTGTTTCCTCATTAGTTCCGCATTCCACTACACATCTACTGTATTTTTTATTCATTTTTTCATGATAATTTTGTCTGATTTGTTAGGGTTCCAGATGAACTTGCACCACAGTGCATGGCTTGTTCTGCTACATTTACAGTTGTGCGAAGACGACACCATTGTCGAAACTGTGGCAAGGTACGTAAAATATTCATTTCACGACAATTCCATTGAATTAAACATAAAATTGTACGATTTTTAACGTTTATGCTTTGCTTTGTCACCTTTCAGGTCTTTTGTGGCAAATGCAGCGGAAATTCAGTCCCTTTGCCAAGATATGGACATTTGAAGCCGGTTCGGGTTTGCAACCGCTGTTTTATGTACAGCGTGACGCCATTCACCTTACCAGCTACTGAAGCTTAATTTTTTAAATCATTTCGTTGCGCCCTGTCCCTCAAAGATTTTCATCATAACAAATCTTCGTTTCTATATTTAAGCATTTCAAGTTATCTTTCAAAGTTTTCCGCTTATTTTATAACCTTCGAGCAGTAATTTCATCTAGAAATGGTAACGTTCAGACTACTGACTTTCATTGTTGAATATTTAGAGTGTACTTTTGGTAATTTATTTTATATCAAATCTGTGTTATTTAGTGTGAAATATTGCCACGATTTCAAGTTTTCAGATAAGCACCAAGCATTTTATATTGATTTGGATACTTAGAGTATATATGTAGTTTTCATGAATTTGAAGTTTATAATAGACGTGGACGTCAAACTATTAAGTGGTTAGATATGGTTAACCTTTGTACAAGTTTAGTTGCGTTTACTGTAGTATCCTATTAGAGACGATAAGATTAATTCAATCATCCGTCGTATTCTTTTTCATCGACACAACTGCTCCGTGGGTATCGGAAGATCGGCGTCAAGGATTGATAAAAATCGGCTAAATAAAGTATACCTACAAGTTATGTTAAGAAGTCAATAGAATATATTTAAGAAATTTTACAGTGTTTATGATTTGGCATTGTCACTGCATTTCGTGTCAAAGAGTATATATTAATAGTACCCAACAAAACTATATAAGAACAGGTACATACTGAAGTACTGACTGTTTCGCTGACGATGAAATTGTTTTTGTGATGATTTAACGTAAGAAAATGATAATGTCTAAATGATATCTTATATAAACAGAGAATTTTATTATACTAATAATATTTCTTACCATACTGCTAATATAAATTTATTACTTAAGCCAAGGTAATTCCGCTTGGAAGACCATTTTAATGTTTTTAGTAAACGCATAAACTACATAGATTAATTCTCGTCGCAAAAAAATGAAATCGCCCAACACTGCAATCATTTTAATCATCTCGTCTTAACGTTTTGCTAAATGTATCAACTTTCGATATTTAAGTTTGAAGAAGCTTCCAGTAACTTTGTATCCCGTGTATTTCTGGTGATTTCCAAGTTATTGAATTTCCGTTTTCTGCATTCTTTTTGATTGGTGGAGTGACCAATCGTTTATTACATTAACCAATGATTTTTTTGACAATTAATCGTAAGAATCAATCCGAACTCACGACGGCCTAGTCCAAGGAGAATTTTTAATAACAAGCATAAAATACTTTTATGTACTACTACAGTTGTTACTGCTCTTATATTTTGAACTAATTTCAATCGTAGGATTCAATTTTAGAAAAATAGATGCCTGTGTTTGACGGTTGTAATAGGTTGAAAACTATTACAAGGAATCATAAAACTTGATTGGTTATAAGGCGTAACATAATGTAGAATAACATTAATTACCTAACCATAAGTCTCATGTATAAAACATTCGATGGTGTACCTTAATTAATAACCTTTAAAGCATAATACTAGAATATGTTTACGTAATATTAAGTGACGATATCTGCTGATAACTCTTTGTACCGTTCATTCGTGCTATAAACACGTGAATAATAATTTTTAAATTCTATATTTCACAGTGTCAAATCGTGTTCAGTGTTATCTTTATTATCATTTATTGATTATGTCGACTTCGGATTTCCATTTCACTCACTCCTTAATTATATTCGTTGCTATTCTTATGCATTCAATTCAAATAACTTTCCTACACCGTGCCCCGTTGACCTAGTCATAACACTACTTATCAAACGATAAATAAAAATTCCCATTATTCTCTTCACATTACATCTTCATGTTAAATCAATTCGTCAATCATTGCATAATTCGCTACCAACAACTAATGATTGTTCAACGCTAACGCTGTAAATCTGCACGTTAAAAGAATCAAAAAAGGGCAAGGCATTTTAAATCACACTCTCATTCAGGCAAGCAAAGACTTCATTGAAGAAATTAGGTTGGCAGTTGCAAGGTATACAACTGTAAATTATTCCGAATTCTGTTGAAATCATCGCTTTGGACAAGATGCACGGCCTGGCCTCGTTATTTCTTCTATTGGGAACATGTTCAATAATTTCTTGTCGAGTGGAAGTTCTGAAGCCAGGAGAATATGAACTCGAGTGGGAAGTAAAGGAAGGGAATATTACAGTAACCGCCACTGCAAAAACGCTAGGATATGTGGGTCTGGGCATATCTCCCTACGGGGACATGATGGACGCGGACATAATTTTTGCGGGTCGTTATTCTAACGGAACAGGATATGTCATGGTATGTTTTTGTTTTGTCTCATTTCCTTTATATTATAATCGTACATTTACTGTATAAATTGTAAAAAAATCAAATATGGTCAACTGACTTTTAAAAATAGGATTCGAACGCATTTGCAAACTCGGGCCCAGCTAGAGACGCTTCACAAGACGTGACATTTCTTTCCGCTAATGAAAATTCAACACACACGACAGTAACTTTCACTCGCAAGCTAGACACTGGGGACATAAAGGATGACAAAGTTATTTTGGTAAGGAGAAGTGAGAATCTTATTCCTTAGGCCTGCTTTGAACCATGAATCATAAATAATTATCGTATCCATATATTTCACCACATCCATAGTCCAGCTTTATCAGCTTTATAATGTCAGTTTGGAAGTGAAAGTTTTGTGGCGTGACACCTTAGGCTTATGTTATATGCTATTTGACGAAAACTAAATACCTCTCTTTTTATGAGTAAATGAACACCGCTTCGAATCCGACCTTGCATTTACTAATTATGATTTGTTACAATGTTACGAAATCCAACTCTCCATAATAATAATAAAAAGATTCCGATGCATTTTCATAACCATTAAACAGACTTGAATATTTTTACAGAATGAAACACAGTTTATAATATGGTCATACGGGCCAACAGATGGGCCTTTCTACTACCATGGACCGAACCGAGGAACTGTTTCCCTCAATCTCGTCCAGCCTTAGATTTTAACGTTTGTTTGCTGATACAACACTCGAAGCGGTTGCATCATCCCGACTTAAAATCGTCAATTATTTAAATAGTTATTCTATGT